>VOMN01033753.1:0-10974 GCA_014899125.1 Orchestia grillus | reverse complement strand
CCAGGGCATAGAGGCCCAAACATCTTCAAGATATCCAAGATATTCAAGATATTCAAGCTAAGATGCTGAATGCAACCTTACCGCCAAAATCCATTGGATTGGAAAGGGTTAGAGTATCAATTGAGCGAGAAGCCTGATCTCCTAAGGCAGGCAATCGGCATCAAAAGATTTTCATGTGTAATCGTGAGTGCTCTAAGGCAGCTCGGAGAGGACGAAAACTTGTTCTGCTCCTCTTTCCGTAGCCCAATATTTTCAAGTATTTGCGCCTTCGAAAGTGATAATTTTAATTTTTTCATTACCGACCACTGACGAATATAACTTACATATAACGAAAAAAAAAATATAATTAAAAATATTTTTCGCGTGCTACTTGCTCACGCTTATTCCCTTAATCAAGATCCTCCTGTGCCAGGTTTCATCTCCGGACCCCAACCCCAAAATCATGTTTTTTCCTTCATGTTCAGACTCACCTCCAGAATCAATCGCCAGGCTCCTTCTCTAGGGTCAACATCGATGCTCCTCTTGTACGCTCCAGATTTCAATGTATGAGTCCCGCTTAAGAATACTTCTTCATACTCAGTTCTTGGACTCCATATAAAGATTTCATCATTACACTACTTGACTCGTTGTCTAGATTCCGTTTCTAGAGCCTTTTGAAATTGTCTCATAATTCCGTAAAAGTTGTAGATGCCACATCTCTAAAAGAATTTTTCAAATATCTACTGATTTCCTGGAGGGGGTTTCGAATTTGCAACGTCACAAATCGCCTAAGATATGTCTCACGTTTTGCCACGTCACAAATCTCCTAAAACGTGTCTCACGTTTTGCCACGCCACAAATCGCCTTGACGTGTCTCACGTTTTGCCACGTCACAAATCTCCTAAGACATGTCTCACGTTTTACCACGCCACAAATCGCCTTGACGTGTCTCACGTTTTGCCACGCCCGCCTTGACGTGTCTCACATTCATTCATGCACCAAACCACACGAGCTTGCTGGCTTTTCCTACCCGAACCCACACGTCCCGTCAACCTGTCGTGAATGCCTGTACTTCTATTCACCATCACCGCACTCAGAGCTCGCATCGGCGACTCTCTATAGAAAGGCTGTCAGTATTTGTCTGGGGGAGACTTCATCGCTTTTGTGACACACCCTGGTAAGATTTAGTCTCGATTTATGCGCGATTGAGTCCGTACTGTCTCTACACGTGAGCTCTCCATCGGAAAGATCATGCGCGAAATACGAGGCATCGCTGCTTCACTAGAGGACGCCTTAGAAATATTCTTCGGGAGTTTTATTCCTTTTATGCAAGGTTCCAGAGGAATAAATAGGAATAGGTTGTGCATTATGCTGAGTTGCAGGGAGATAAATTAGAACACATTGTGCAACAGTCTTGTTTACTGGAAGATGAACAGGGCAAGATTGTGCAATAGTCTTGTTTGCTGGGAGATAAACAGGGCCAGATTGTGTAATAGTCTTGTTTGCTGGGAGATAAATTAGAACAGATTGTGCAATAGTCTTGTTTGCTGGAAGATAAACAGGGCCAGATTGTCCAACAGTCTTGTTTGCTGGGAGATAAACAGGGCCTGATTGTGCAATAGTTTTGGCTGCTGTGGCTGAAACACGAACAGTTTATGCGATTTTGGGCCTGTCTCGGTTACAGGGCGACAGACTAGTTTGAGCGCTATGATTCCCCAAACTGCGCGAGGAATCGAACCCAGAGTGCGCTAGTCGGTCGTCCAACCGGCGTCTCATACGTAGGCACCACGAAGGCTGAAGCCAAACTTTCAGCTACAAATTGAGTTATTTTCTTACAAGTATTTAGAGCGATCGATTATGAAAGACAAAATTTATCATTTTGACTAGAAAAATATATCAGAAAATTTGAATTCCGCTTGTTCTCGCGAGAAGAAATATTTAGATTCACGGCCTTATTCAGTCTTATAAACTTATCTGAATGCAGAGGTTTTTTGTAATTTCTTCGCAGGCTGCTTGCCTCAGTTGGGCACTCGACTGGTTATGTGGAATCTTGAGCCATCATCTCTCTTATTCACTCAAACCGAATTAATATTTCGGCGATATGAACGACGCTGTCCTTCATCGATTAAACTTCAAGATACGGTCGACTATGAGCACACACCTTGGTCAGGTGAGGCACGGTGTCTGTGTGAGCCTGACATCTCTTGTACAGGGCCGTCCATCTCTGATTTTAGAAAGCGTATCCTTTCAAAAGCCGAAAAATGTGCTCTATTTATAATCCGTCCGGACTACACTGCCGTGCTGTACTCCGCCATGGCTCGCCGGCTTTGTGATCATCGTCATGCACTCGCTCATTTCCTGGACTTGCATTTAGCCTTCAGATGGCGTCTAAAATATACCTGCACAGTGCGCCTGCATCGAGCAGCCTCTTTCATTCTCCTTAAAATGCCGTGGGGCTATTCAGGTAGACCTGTACATAATATGGTATTTTTCATTATCTTTGTCGCTGTATTGACGACTGAAGATGTTTCGTTTTTATTATCTTTGTCGCCGTATTGACGGCTGAAGATGTTTACTGACGCGAGAGACACAATTTCAACCTAATGAGAAGATCTTCATTGAGAACTTTGCCAGCGACTTATGGTAGCTTTTAACCGATGATCGGATGTTAATTAGGACGTTGTGTATGTGTGTGCGTGTGTAGATATTCTTACTTCAAATGATGCGCGTATAGAATATACAGACATAAATTATAACGCTCTGTGTGGGTGTGTAGCTTTACTTACTTTAAATGATGTACAAGTGTTGTACATGACAAAAAGCAAACTCACGATGAAGCAAATAAATACTCACGCGCTCGTGCGCCCGATTTAGCGCGTCAAACTTTGCACAATTCACACTCGAAAAGTTGGCAAAGTGAGAGTTCAGAACTGTAGTTCTTCTGATGAACTCTCTCGTTTTTTATACAAGTTCTAAGAAACGTTAATTGCCGTGTTATTGATATGGTGACTCATGATCGAAAGCTCGTTTAGTTCACAGAGTATGTCATCGATGTATGTAAAGCATTTTACCACATGGCTCCAGAACGGAGGTGTCGTTAAATGAGAAGGAGGCTGAACATTTCCGTATAACAGGAACCTTCAGCAAACAATCCATCAGTTAGTTCGTATGATTGCATCACCCTTCATGGGGCATAGGATAGGCCATAGGCCATAGGTTAGGTAGGCTAGGTTTCTCTAGCATATACTATGGGGACTAGCTTCCCCAGGTGGATATTGCTAAGCTAACTCAGCTTTACCGAGGTCTTTATGATTTCTATCTTTCGTGCCCACTTTGCTCCTTTCCATTTTCATGCCTTCTTTACTAATGATTAGTTACATTTTCTTCCTCTTCCTTCTAAATATTGCTGTTTCTATGCGCAGGGGATATTGTGTGGGGACACACCTTGCGTATAAACACACCGTTCTCTCAAGTCCACACTCAATAATTCTTTCTCTTTCGGTGCGAAATATTCTATGAATCACTAAAGCGCCATCATCCTTACTACTACAACACTTGCATCGATGAATCATTCTCCCTTAAAGAAATGCATACGTAAATTAAATACATCATTGAACAGCTTTTGAAATCATTAAACGGCTCATGATCTTTCAGTCAATGATGAAGGATTGCTTGGGTGGGACTCATCGGTAAATATTGTTGACGAAAAGAATAGCACGGAAGTAAATTTGCAATGTTGATAGGATTTTTCTGTGCCAGTGAATACAACAGTGGCTCGCGTGCTGCTCTACAATGCGCGCGCTTGCCAACGGTAAGCCAAATGAAACAACACTTGATCGTGATCTCGGCAAAACGATCGAATATAAAGTTTCAAGAAGCTGAGTGCAGGTATGAAGGCCATGAGCTAACTATAATTCATGCACCTGAAATTTTTTCACCTTTTTCTAAGTATCTTTTTAAAGTTTGACTTCATAGACCATTTTAGACTTCTGTTCTATGCTGATCAGGATATTGCTGACGATAGGACAGGGCCCTTTAACTTCTTCTATAGATTTTTTACTGGTATGGCGCGGTTGCGTTCTGTAGAATAATTTCAGCCGTGACTTTTTCTTCAATTCCTCAAGTGGTTACTGTATGGGGACCTCACATTTCTATAGCTCAAGAAATGTGCATCCGACGTGAATAGTCATGTAAATTAAGCAACCAATTTTACAAACAGAGTTGATTATAATCGATGCTGACCTACTTCCGTCCGAATAGAGAATTAGAACTTTACATTCGAATGTGTGGTGGATAGGTAAACATATCAAGGTACGAGAATGCTTTAGGAATATATTTTGTTAAGGTCACGTAGTGACTACAGGAAGGAACGGACCCCTCACTCAATTTCGGAAATGAATGCCGAGTAGAAAATTCTGCACGAAATTTCGAGTACTATTACTCCGATCGTAGCAGCCGGGTCATTAGCTGTTTCTGAAATGAAGGACGGAATTTGAACGCATTACTAGCTTGGGTCTCTCATATCTTTAACAATTTGTTAGCGTACGCAAAAAAATATAGTTAAACAAAAACACCGAGTTAAAGCTTATCACAGGTTGCCTCGGCTTAGGACGAATTCATTTATTGTGCTTTCATTTCAGCCCATTTATACCTCGGGGCATTGCTCAGCAAGGTTTCTATTAATTATTGGTGCGGTGGCAAAAAGAAGCCGCTTCCAGTTGACGTTTAGTCCGTCAATGCCAGCCCATTTCTCATCAAAAACAAAGCACAACTCACGTCAAGTGAACATGACTTCATTCTGAATTGGACCTCAGTTTTCACGCGACCTAAACCTAGTGCTAGTTATAGGGAACATCGGAAAGTTTCGGTCTGAAAAACAAACGCGCAAGAATTTCTAGCTTCAAACACAAATCTCGTGACTCACAGGAGAAGAGGCACATTTTTTCGATCTTTTTCAAGCACGCAAATTTGAGCCGAGTGAGAGTGAGTGTAGAGTCAGTAACTGAGTTCGTTCTTCTTTATTGTATTATTTATACGACAGAAAGTTAAGCTCGAAAGAATTGTGTCGCACAAATGCCAGGTTTCTATAGTGGCGAGCTATGCAGTGAATGTCGATTCATGCAGCTTCAACACATCGAGTTGTTGAAAACAGAGACGTAAAAAAGCGCGTGCTTACGCTGGTCAAAGGGCCGCTAGAAAAAGAAGAGTTTTGCATTCTTCAAAGTGTCTAAAAATAAGGCTTGTTAATATACAGATGGGTGACTGCTGTAGGTCGCACGAGAACTTAGACCGCTGAACATATTTCCTGTGTCCGAGGACGCAATGCGGAAGCTTATAATGATGAATGAAAAATGCTTTTTTAAAGGAGAATTAGTTGCGTTACCGTATAATTTTATTGCTATTTTATCGCAGAACTAGGCACAATTGTACACAATTTTGAGTGCCCATTTCCTACCAAATTTTGGCCCGTGATCGCATAGTTTCAATTCCTAATTTTATGGTAGAATTTAGCTCGTAGTCCCATGATTTTGAATGCTAATATATTAGTAGAAATATAGGTGTTGCGGATCATTTTGTGTTCTATTGTTAACATTCCGGATGACCAACGCTCATAAAATTATTGTTATTAATTTTTTTTTCTTAAGATGATCCAACAATGTTTCTACATAGCCTAGCACAGCCCTTAACTCTTCAAGTAAAAATACACACACTAACATACTTGAACATGACTTGATCGTTTTCGTTGGCATCCACGATCTGTGACACTCTAATTCTAAAGATGTCGAAGAAGATGAACCCGCTCACGGTACCAAGTCTCAGCACGCGGAGCGTGTCATGTGTGCACATCAAGAGAAATATCACAGACAAGGCCTGGTAGACGCAGCAAATGGTTGTACAGCAAGAAGTGTTGGACATAAAACGCGTAATCTCAAGCGTGTACGGAGCTTAGAGTAGTATGCAGTGCTATGCTGAAGTAGTGTGCAGTGCTGAAGTAGTGTGCAGTGCTGAAGTAGTGTGCAGTGCTGAAGCGTACACAATGCTGTAATGTTGAACGTATCGCTGTAATTCCGAAATATTGCGTTATGCTGTTATGTTGTGTGATGCTGCAGTCTTGCATAATGTTGCGCATTACTGCAATGCTCACTGTGATGCTACAATGCTGTAATACTGAGTAATGCTGTATTGAAATGTATAGCCGACGTGTAGTACTACAGTACAGAATGGGTAGCTGCAGTGCTGAATATAATGTTGTAATGTTGAATTGAATGCTGTAATACTGAAAGTAAGGCTGTATTGCTGCATGTAATGCTACAGTACTGAGTGGAGTACTGTACTGTAGTGCAATGCTGAAATGTAACTCTACAATACTGGGTGTCGTGCTGTACTGCTTTAATGCTGTAATACTGCAAGGAAGTGTAATGCTGAATATGCATTGTATTGTTGAAGAGTAGTATTACAGTACTGGATGTCATGCTGTACTGCTATAACGCTGTAATACTGCAATGCAGTGTAATACTGAATGTGCATTATAATGTTGAAGAGTAGCATTACAGTGCTTGATGTCATGCTGTACTGCAATAACGCTGTAATACTGCAATGCAGTGTAATGCTGCAGCCTAAATGTCGTCCTGAAACAACTCATTTCAAGAAGAAAATACATTCCCATTTTTAGGGAGGCTCTTCCCCTGCGGATCGAGCGCTCCCCTCGCAACGACTGCCGCCAGTGGGAGACAAAACGTTGGACAAATGCAAATTTTAATCTGCGAGAACGTCACCAGCGGAGGAAATTAGCATAGAACTTTGGAACGAGAGCTCGCTCCTCCGTGCCTATGGCTGCGCGGATGATGAATGCCGAGGTATAGTCAAGATTTGATGCGAGAATTTTTCTTTTTCTCCCGCTGCGCCTCGCGCTGCTTCTGAACTTGGTCTGTCCGTGCGCCCTACTTGGGTTTTGTCTGGCCACAACTAGGGGTAAATAACGCCCCTATTTAAGGGTAATTTACCAATTTTTCAGGGGTGATGGAGGGGTGTCAGGAAAAGAAAAAAAATATCTTTGGTATTTTTATGTGAGGTTGTTCAAGAAGTAGCATGCGCATGCGATGTTACATGTTAAATTGGGTTACAAGTTGAGGAAGTTTGGGAACCTCTGCTGCAGCCGCTGCAAGCTTCGCTCGTACGACCTCGTCACGTTCAAGAGCTGCATTGTTGTTCTTAGGCAAAAGCTTGACTGAACTTTTACTTTTTGCGTATCTTCTCTCACATTATGTCGACAATATTCATGCATGTGCTGTATAACTGATCGAAGGCGTACGTAAGATCGGCTGGGCTGTCGTTTTCTTCTGCTTAGTTCTCGGTTATGAAACTTATTTCGTTTTTTCACATTCGTACAAAGTTGAGAAGTACTGACTTCTTCTTCTGCCGCATGCATGTCTTTTATCTGGCTCAAAACATTCGACAATCACTGGCAAAATTTAAGACTAGTTATTTAAAGTCAGAAACTTTAACATGCATCTTGACCAACCATTTTTCTCACCGGTAATTGAAATTTAAACACCGTTCAATTGTTTAAGCATTGAGTGAACTCTATCGATGAAATTATTTCTTGGCAGCTGGAAGGAAGCGTCAAGTCTACTTAAATATTCTCATAAAAAATCAATGGGCGTACAGCAATGAGATCAAACTTTGAAACTTAGAGTGTTGCCTTAACGCTCATAGTGAGTTTCATATAATAAATATTTGATGAATGATATAAAAGACATTAAAATAAGTTTGAACATACGTAAGCACATAGCAGTACCACGGACAATAAAGAATTCATTATTTGTACCCTAATATGCTTCGCCAAGGTGATGAAATATGAAAAGAACCATTCGTGCAGTTAGAGACCTACTCGTGACGTCAAAAGTTCCCTTAAATCACGGCTTACGAGTAATAATAACTTCATTATTTCCTAAGGAAAAGTGGAATGGCGTTACAAGGTACTGAATTGTTTAAGTTATTTGATTCTTCGTGTTATTTGAGAGTCCGTTATGTTATTTGAGTATCTGTCAGGTTGCTCGAGTATCCGTTGGGTTATTTGAGTACCTGTCATGTTATGTGAGTATCCGTCGCGTTATTTAAGTATCCGTTGTGTTATTTGAGTATCCGTTGTGTTATTTGAGTGTCTGTCATATTGTTTGAGTATCCGTTTTGTTATTAGAGTGTCTCTTGAATTATTTGAGTATCCGTTGCGTTGTTGGAGTGTCCCTTGTGTTTTTCGAGTATCCGTCATGTTAAGTGAGTACCCGCTATGTCATTTTCGTATCCGTCATGTTATTTCAGTGTCCGTTGTGTTATTGAGTATCTGTTTGTTATGTAAATATCCGTCCTGTTGTTTTAGTTTCTGTTTTTTATTCTAGTGTATTTTGTGCTATGATAGTATTCATTGTGTTATTTGAATATCCGTCGGGTCATTCAGGTATTCTTTGTGTTATTTGAGTGTTCGTTGTGTTATTTGAGAGTCCGTTGTATTATGTTAGCATTTGTTTTCCTGTTTTTAGTATCTGTTGTGTTATTTGAATGTCCGTTGCGTTACTTTGAGTAGTCATTACGGATGTAATTACTTTGTGGATTTTTTTATCTTTTTCTTTTCTAAACTCAATATCACTCACCGGTGCAGCCAAGGAGTATCATTTCCTAGCCCCTGTGTAATAAGGGAATTGAAACTCTGCAAAGTACAAACTATGGAAAAAGGAAACAAAGTTAGTGGTCAAAAAGACGAAACTGAAAACTAGGAATAAGAATGATAATGCAAAAAAACGTTGTCGATGCATCTAGTTGGAAATGCACACAGTTTGATGAAATTTCTAGAAATTGAAAATGTTTATGCTTCTAAAAAACGGCTGCCATTTTGTTATAAAGGCAGAAGCGCTAAAATAATGGTATGCGTGTCGTTCTCCAGCGGGTGACAAACAGCGATGACGACGCAGTAAATACAATAGTGAAATACAGGATTGATCACCAGTAAAAACGCTCGTAAAATACAGCAATGATCAACAGCACAAACATACCTTAAATACAGCAGTGATCAACAGTATATACTTACCCTTGTATAATACAACAATGACCGACAGTAAACATACTCGAAAAATACAACATTGATCAAAAGTAAATCCGCTAGTAAAATGTATCAATGCTCGACGGTAGATTCCCTTGTAAAACACAGCAATGATTAAGAGTAAATACGACCTTACAAAACCTCAATGGTCAACTGTATGTACACTTCTAAAATACAGTAGTAATGACAACTAAATACTCCTCTGTAATACAACAATAATGAACGATAAATACCCTGGTGAAATTCAGCAATGATGAACAGTAAATAGCAAGGGGTAATTCAGCACTCGTGAATAGCATATGTGCTCGAAAAAATCTAAGTTGGTGGATCTCTTGGAAATTTTGCCCGTCCTGACTGAAAATAATGACTGAAAATCAGCTTTAGTTCCAACCCCTCGTTAAAAACTATTCCAGATCTCCTGTAAGAGTAAAGGCTGGTGTTATTTCAGCGACAACTTGAGCCTAAGCCATTGGAGAGAATACCACTACGGTTTACTGCTCTGACTCTAGTGTAAACGCAGGGCTACTGGGGTGCAGGAGTACGCAGTCTTGCATACAGGGCTCTGAATTTACTATTCGATGTGGAAGAAAACGTTCGATGTAGAAGAAAGTGTCCGATATGCAAGAAGATGTTTGGGGTAGGAGGAAGTGTCTGATGTAGGAGGAAGTGTCTGATGTAGAAGAAAATATCCAATATGGAAGAAAAGGTTTGAGGTAGGATGAAGTGTCTGATGTAGGAAGAAGTGTCCGATGTATAAGAAAGTGTCCGATATGGAAGAAGGTGTTTGGGGTAGGAGAAGGTGCCCGATGTAAAAAAAAATATCCGATGTAGAAGGAAGTGTCTGACGCAGAGAGAAATATCCGATATAGGAGGAAATATCCGATGTAGGAGGCAGTGTCCGACGCAGGGAGAAATATCCGATGTAGGAGGAAGTATCTGATGTGGGAGGTAGTATACAATGTAAGAGGAAGTATCTGATGTGGGAGGAAGTGTCTGATATAGGAGAAAGTGTCCGATGTAGGAGGAAGTGTCTGATTTGGAAGGAAATGTTTTGATGTAGAAGAAGTGTCTGATGTAGGAGGAAGTATAAAATTTAGGAGAACATGTCTGATGTAGGAGGAAGGGTTTGATGTAGGAGGAAGTGTTCGTTGTAGAAGTTGTGTCCCGGAATATCTATTCAACCATGGAACAGACACTAAGGATTTTATTTGACATTTTTTTATTCGTTAATCGTCATAGAAAAAGTCCCGGTCGATTCTAATAAGTCAGCCTCTATCATGCCAGCCTCCAACATGTCAGCCTCTAACCTGTCAGCCTCTAACATGTCAGCCTCTAACATGCCAGCCTCTAACATGTCAGCCTCTAACATGCCAGCCTCTAACATGTCAGCCTCTAACATGTCAGCCTCTAACATGTCAGCTTCTAACATGTCAGCCTCTAACATGTCAGCTTCTAACATGTCAGCCTCTAACATGTCAGTTTCTAACATGTCAGCCTCAAACATATCAGCCTCTAACATGTCAGCCTCTAACATGTCAGCCTCTAACAAGACAGCATCTTACACATCAACCTCTACAGTGTTAACCTGAAACATGTTCATCTCTAACATGTCACTAGCCACCCAAACTGTGAAAAATTGTGGGCTGAAGTTTTCTTTTGCACGATCTTGAAAAAAGTATCCTCGAAATAATTTTTATTATCTGCTTGCAGGCTTTTACTTTTTTGGTACTATTGACGAAAAAGATAATAAATGAAGCGACATATTCTGGATGTGCGAGGTTTATATTTCTACCATTCTACTTGCACAAACCACGTCTTCACATAGCTTTGATTTTTAATTTTCTATTTGGATAAGAAGCACAACGGTTAAATACGGTTCCTTCAAGTTTCTATTGAGC
>VOMN01033747.1:0-58128 GCA_014899125.1 Orchestia grillus | reverse complement strand
TAGAGCACCGATGGTACAACACGCATTGAACAACTTCATGGACTACAGCATAAGTTTTTGCCGCTGAACTAGCGGCTGTCTTATAGGGAAAATAATTTGGTCTTTATTAAATTAAGGTACTGCATGTCACCCGCAATGGAGACAGCTGTTACTAAGAAACGTGCAGAGGATTATTGAATAGAAATGTCGTAGTTCCCTGTACTCGAATTTAGAATTTTGGGCTCCGCCGACGTGGAAATTTGGGCACAAAAGGTGGTAATATTAGGGGGGTTCTTCACCTCTTGTTGTCTGGTACACGGTTGAACTTTAATGAGTAAATGAAGTACTTATCAAACTACGTATTTAAATTATATACTTCCGGTGATAACTATTAGTTTACAACTAGTTATACTTTCTGTGCATCTCAGTCAGTCGTCATACTTTCAAAATTTTACTCATTCACAAATAAATACATACATGGACCACAAAAAAACAGCACTCATTACGTAGGTTTCACCCCCACCGGCTCGCTCACGCAGGCTCTGCCTCCTCACAGAGCGCCGCATTAAATTCTTCACTCTCAATCGAGCGAACAAAAAACGGCAGCGAATGTTGCCTAGAATTTTGGCCGGCGCAAAAACCTTAGCGGAGTTCGGTTGACGCTCCTCACACGGCCGATAATGCATCATCAAGTTGCAACATAGACGTCCCGGTTTGACGCAAGTGAGGCAGCGGCTGGCACAAAAAAGCGGTCGTGCGAGTTCTAAAACTTGCAATGGAGTCTCCTTTAGAGGCGGTGTGCAGCAGACCTGGCCCCACGCTGAGAAAACTATTGCAACGGAATTACATTCTTGGAAAGTAATTACGGAGAGAGGGATGCAGCAGATAACAACGACAGTCGACTGGGTGTCTTTGGAAAAACTTGTGATGGAGAGCATCTGGCTGCTCTAACGTGTCGGTGACTATCAAGATGATGGGGGTGCGCAGGCGCAAACGGCGCTTTAATAATGAGAATTCAATTCTTCATTTAATTAATGGAAGTCCTGCTGGCGCCACCATATGTTCAAACGAAGACTGTAATTAGCTTGGTAATGACGCTATACTTAATAAGTTATAGACACAAATTTTGCAGATCCACTATCACTGGGAAAATTTACTTTTGATAAGATTTAGTTAATGATTGAACTTCTTGCTTAGAAATCTTGCTGGCGAAACAGTACACGCTACAGTTTAAGATTCTTGAAACTCACCTAATATTTACACGGAGTTTGACGATATTTCCTAGTGATATTATGGCGATATTATTACGCAATTAATAAACTGAGGTCACCATATGTCTTGGTGAAGAGTTTTTCGGAATTTCCCACCGAGCACTTTAGCACTTTGTTGACACATACGCTATGTAACTGAAAATTTGAAAGCGTGGAGTTTGCCAAGAAGACTGATCATATTTATTTCAGAAAATCCTTCGGAGTTCATCTTCGAAACATTTTATTGAGTATGGCTATTTTCTCACGAGAGAATACCTGAGCTCAGTAGCACAAGTAGATCGCATCTCCTCATAGTGATGAATGGTTCATTTCCATGTATATTATACTTATTTTTACTACGGTCACAAGGCTGTTCGTAATTATTCGTAATCATGATGCATTGATTATCATTTTTCATACATGACGACAATTTTGTAGAACTGATAGTGAAGCTAAACTCCCAAATGCATTTATAAATAAGTATGATAAATATTTTGTCATATTCTTTGCTTTTGAATTTTTAGTGGGCTTGTCAATAGAAAAGGTAACAGTAATGTATTCTCATATGTTATGAATGCATAATTCTTCCGAATATTTCTTAACGTCGCTCAGCAGAAGAAACTTCACTTGTCATAAATGCCGATGATGATGATGTTGCTTGGAGCTCAATTTATTTCCAGTCTTTTCAGTTCGGAAGAGATCCTACCGATTTCTGCATTACTGCATGCAGGGATCAAGTGTATTTCACGCATTATGAATCATTGTGTTTCAAGCTTTCTTTAAACGTTTTAGAAACTGGATATCCGTGACTGCTGATATATACAGTGGCGAAGACTTAGCGTGTTTGCATAAACAGTTTTCACGTTGAAATAAACTTCTGAACAAACGACTACAGGCATTACCAACTGAAACCACGTAGCACTCCGCAGTCAATCGTACCTTTATATGACGGCTGATATTTTCTTCTATGAAACCTACGAGGCACAGAAGTTCTACACATCAAAACTAAATCCAGCAGTCATCCCTGGATCACCATCGGGCTGGCTCTATAGGGTGGCCGTGCGGCTGCTTAACGGTTCTCTGCAAGATAAAGCAGTGATATTACATCGCTAGATCTCTCAAAGAGAAGCGAAATGTGTTCGCGAGGAGTATGTGAGAATTCAAAATTAGTTTTCCGCTGTCGGGAAAAAGGTTAACAATGAAAATATCTCTGATTCGTTAGCTTTAACCTAGCAGAACTGATACTCTTGCACGTTTAACCGGTTTAAATGCAACAATGCAAAAATTGAAACTTTGTGGCACTGATATCACATTGCGACACCTGTACACTCTCGATGTGACAATGTTACGTGGACTTCAAAATCTCAATTAACGAGTCCTACCTATACGATCAAGTAGAAAAAGAATTTAAAATTTCTGTCTCTTAATTTGATCAGTAGAAATACTTAGGAATAAAACCTGGTGACTTACACGGGAGTAATAAATGTACACATACACTCATTACTCGTTCGAAAATGCATTTAGCTCAGTCGCTGTGTACCGCAGAGACAACAGCATGAGAGACAACATTTGAACACGCGGCCGTGAGTTTCACAGCCATAAAAAAGCTTATGAAAAAGACTTGAGCTTAGACTACCGCACCCCACGACCTCGTCCTAAAACGCCGCCCCTGGCACAGCACGATTGGCGAATTTCCCTCGCGGTGCCCGCCACTCCAAACGCTGCCGCCCCTCGCAGCATCTTCCTGCTCCAAAGCGAGCAGCCTTGAGCCGATAATTTGAAGTTGCCGTTGCAGCGGTGAGAGTTTCGAACTGAGCTAATTTCCAGTAACTGATCGACCCCAATTACTCGACGTCACTTAATGAATCCAATAGAGACTGTCTCTGAATCTCATATCGGCCAAGCAGCTGGAAGGTTCGGCCGTAGCAGCCTGCGAGAAGTATATTGCACGGCGCAAGTTCGTTCAGTCCACGTTTTCAAGTTTAAATATAGTGGCATGTAAATTGGTGGTTGTTGATATTTCCCCAAGGAAAAATACATGCTCTCTGATTCAATTATTTGCAACGGAATAAGGAAAAGCTACAGGAGCGGCGAATGAAGCTGGTGAAAGCAATTCCCCTTATAGACTGTATACTGTGAGGTGAGATCGATAAACGTTAAGTAATTAGCCATCGTTGATTGCAAACTTATGTATTAAGAAATCCTACGTTCATCTATTTTCACATTTTCACATTATAAATACTATTTAAATAGGGCAATACGTTACTGATGAAATAGAGCAGATTGATGAATAAATCTCCCATTCTCGAGGGCAAAGCGTAGGAAGAGCACTGAAGTCTTCGCTACTCGTTGATGAGCTCTTAGCGTCACAAAAATTGAATAAAAATTTATTTATTCAAAAAACCTGAGAGAAATGTCTTCACGTTTTCATATTGAAGTTCTAATCTTGTTCTCAAGTAAACCTAGTTTGGGTGAGGTCCCCTCTGGTGCAAATGTTAAAAAGTTCGAGTACATCATTGCGATCTGGTTTATTCAAGGTTTTTGACATTTTTTAATAACCAAGTTCCAGTGATTTATTTTTAACATGTATGTCATAGCCTAGTTATTTCTACGTCCGAACATGCATATGTATTGTCTTTATTTCTCCTTAACGGAGTGATCAACCTGCACATCCCACCCAAGTACAAATTTGTCACGGTTGTGTGATCAGAAAATACACATTGTTCTCGTCTCGTGACGGCCTCACTCAAATATTAGGATATTTCAAGGCGGTGTTCTGTATCCTCTCATAAATTGATCCATTTGCGTGAACCGTTGGAATTACTTTTAGGAAGCTGCTGAAATGATTTATTAAAAATTAGAGTTGGATTCTATTGTAGAGTTTAGCAAAAATTACCTTAAGTAATGTTTGTCTACGAATTTTAGCACATCGAGCGTGCAGTCATATTAGCTTTAGATTTTCTTATGTGCAGGTCAGGATTGATTTATTCTTAAGCCAGCTCCTTATTTGTATTCGTTCGATGCTTAATTCACAGCAGCACATTGAAAGCATTTTTCATTTTTTTCGGCTTTCCATTTTCACAAACTGGAAAACTGATTCCTCTTTAACACGTTGACCGCCACGTGGACCACATGTGGTACACGCGGTCGTCTAACCTAACCTAACTTGGACAAAGCAGTAATATATATGAAGAAAATTTATCGAGTTTTCATGAAATTTCTGGTCATCACCCGTACATGCTAATTTAAATTAAAAGGAAATTTGATAAGGTGGCCGAAATTTTTAAAGCAAAATCCTCCATTTTTAAATTCACGAGAGATATTTGTCGACATGTAATTTTACCTGTGTCGAGAATGGCGGTTAACGTGTTAAAAATAAAAGTGATTGCGTTAAAATGCCTCATGATCAATTTAGAACACGTGTCGACTGCATATTGGTTTACAGGGACGATTTGGTTTATGCAGGGCCGAGGGTTACTTCATCTCTCCCAATGCTTTGATCAGCACAACTGGGGATCCTAACATTTCCTACCCTACCCCCTTCAACTAGTGCTTCTGCAGTTTGTGTTAAAAACACTTTAATGCTGCGTTACAATAACAGCCTGGAGCACCAGAAATGGTTTTAACTCCTGTCAGGTAAATTGCTGGCGCAGACCTTTACTTTAACACTTTCCTAGCATACGAAGGTGGTTTCAAAACGGGACTTAAAATAATATTCACCGTTGCTCGACCAGGGGTTTCTGCGGCAAACCTATTCCGAAAGCCGAATCAAAAAAGAAATATTTCGAAGCCGTCGGACATTGCGCCACATCTTACTTCTCAATTGAAGCCCTCAGTTTCAACCTCGGCTGCAATCATTTCAGTTGAAACCCTCGGTTACATTTCGCTTCTACATCTTCTTTCGGAACCGTCGGACACTGCACTACGTCTTGACGGCGGCAGGACAGATGATTCAGGGTTAAATTTGTCGCTGTGCTTTTGTTTCGCCGTCACCATGAACTTAGTCCTCGTATTTTGGAGGAGTTGTACTCAGAAAGAATTGTGAATAAGCTCTTACTATGAATCTTTGAACTCGTGTTCCTATTTGTGCTTAGAGAAAATCTATAACGCTCCTTCAGAAATGACACGCGTACGTAAACCAAATAATTAAAAGGCTCTAATTTCGGTTAAAAATATCCTATTGGGTCTAGAACGCCGTGAAAAAGGCTCCATGATTATGTAGCTTGAGAGATTAGGAGGAAGTTTGCAAGCTCTGTATCAAACCAAGGTATTCAGCGAGTGAAATTGCTCTACAACGCTGTCGTAGAACTCACCGTCTTGCCACGGAATCAACGCAGCTGCCGAATCTTGACTCCAAGTTCTCCACTCAGCTGATGAAGGCAACTTGGACCGCCGAAATCTGGAGTATCTACAGCAAACACCTTCTGGCTTCATGAAGGACTGAACATCATCAGGAGTGAGGATATTCTCTCCGTATTCCTCTTTCTTGTCTTTGAAGGTTATAGTCTCAGACTGCTCTGAGCAGCTGGGCCGTTTTTCTTGAAAGGGTGCTGCCTCGAACGCCAGATCACAACTCCCCAAACTCGCAACTTTGCCACCATTATTGGCAAGTCCGTGTTCTACCGTATTTTCAAGTTCCCTTTCTGGGATTGATTTGCCTTCGCCTTCATAGGCGGAATTTTCTGACGACTGTTCAAGACTTTGGAGCAGCTGCAGCATCTGCTCGCTGATAGCAGGGTCTCTATACACCTCCGCTATTCGTAAAGCATTGCTGATGACGCGTCTCGCGGCGCTGTACCAGTGCTTTCTTCTGTTGGCAAAGGACGGTACGAATGTGAGTCGTCGAAGAACTAATCCAAAAAAACAATGTTGAAGAAATAATATTAGGAATCGGCCAACTAGTTTGTCATGTTATCAAATAAGTAATACGCTTGAATCTACCCACTCACTTAGCTACGCGTCGAGCTTCTCAATAATTAGATGGGGAAAATCGCAGTATATAAAATCAACCACAATTTTGACTTCAAGTTTTTATCCAGGGTATGGCTTTAAACTACATCAGCAAGAGTATTTATTACCAAATGAGAGCTTTCGAATTAAAGCCTTTCGAAATAACTCGAATCAAAAAAATTGGAATCAGTTGAAGTGATATGAAAAGGACTGAAGAAATGTAAGAATAGAAAATCGAGGGAGACAAAGCCGTAGAGGGGAGCGCTTAGGAGCTGAAGAAAGACTGAACTTTCTGAACCGAAAAAGAAAAAGAATGCAACGAAGGAGAAAAAACGTGACTGCAGAAGAGAGGTTGAGAATATTTTTATAGCAGGGAGAGACAGAGATAGAGAAAGGGGCAGCAGAAAGTGAAGAAAAAAGGAACACATCATCTTACAGAACTCAAAAGCCGAGATAATGCAAAAAGAACACGCGTAAACGAAAAAGAAAGAGGCGACTTTTCAGAAATTATGAGAACAAGAAATCTACACATGAAGAAGACTGGTCATTAATAGATAACAAAATGTCGATTACGAGAGAGCGTTGTCTTAGTATAAAAAATGACTGTGTTGGAGTCTCTAAAATTAAGGTTTGACGTGAAATCAAGAGTACGTCATTGCAACCTAAATAAACGGAAGTACTCAAATTGAGAGTCCATTTCAAAATTTTCCTTTTTCATCTCATTCGTTACAATTTGTAGCTCATATTGGAATAATGCAGTGTCCGGATTGCGGACACAATTAGCAGGTTTCTGGAAAGAAGCAAAATGGGCACGAAAGATAGAAGTCCCGAAGGCCTACTTGAAGCAAAGGTAACCTAACAATGTGCCCCTGGGGACTTTTGGAACCATAGCATAAGATAGACTAACCTAACTAACCTAGCTCTATTACCTGTGGTCTATCCTATGCATCCTGAGGCGTGGGAAAAGCTAAAGAACTTGGAAAATTTTATCTTAATGGCGCTTTTTTTTCCTAACTTAATACGTTAAAACATGTAACCTAATCACAGGCTATGTTACTCTAAGATAGCTATCCACCATTCTCGCTGTTAAGCTATGGTTCCTTGATTATTATGTGGCTTTGAATGAATGCTAAAAATCTCATGCGCTTACACTAAATTGAAAGTAACTCTACCAAATTAAGTTTCGGCAGTGATAACTCGATTGACTTCTCAAGCAACTTCTAATCTTAATTCGTGTTAAATGGTTTTCTACAGGGATGAGAAGGTAAGTTGTTCACTGGCTGCTCGGTCAAAGAGCTCTATGATTCGTATGAAGTATAGTCTAATAATTTCGTAAGAAGTACAGTCGCGGAAGAATGAAAATTCAAAGCCTGAAAATTCAAATCCCGCCTTCTCTCGGGAGAAATACGAAGGCAATGTGAGAACAGGAACGAGAAAATTTTAAAAAACGCTTAACAAAAATTCGTACACCACAAAGTTTTCGTTCGAGAAGTGGAAAGAACACGAAACGACTTCACCAGCTCATATGTTAGAGGACCTTATTTCGTAACTACCAGGCAAGCGAAGTCCACACCAACGTACTTGTATAATTTGGCGAGGTTTAGCGCCGCATTTTGGTGCACAGGATACTGGTGGACGACGAGGCGGAGCTGCTCCTCGGCCTCAGGCAGCTTCCCCTGCAGCACCAGCACGGCGGCCAGGTTGTTGCGGGCGCTGGGGTACTCGGGCCACAGCCTCCAGTGAGTAAATTAAGAAAATGTTACAAAATAAAATATTTGTCATTTTTGCACTCTAGTAAGCCCCCGGGACAAAAAGTTGGTCACCTATTGTATTTCGAGCTCCTTTCAAGGAGGACAACTGCCGGGTGCATCGGACGGAAACTGTCCTGAATTGGCATGACAGTCTTTCAGCATATCTCAGGCATTTAGATTGGCCAGCTAAGTTCTCAGACAAGAACCCATAAAAGTTGATGGGACTTCCTAGAACGACAAGTTAGACGACGAGAAAATCTTCCACGTACTGTGACTGCACTACGAACTCAGTTGATGCAAGAGGAGTTTGAAATCGACCAGATGTTCATTAGGACACTTGTAGACTCAATGGCGTTCTGAATTGCTGTCGTTCTTCGTGCTCATGGAGGTCATTCACCCATCAGTAGAGGTGACTAATTATTTGTCTGGTGAGCTAATTTTCATTCACCATGCCAACTGTCGTCGTGGTAATAGGCCTATATACTCACAGAATAAGCAGAGTCCCCTACCTGCACCCTGCACACTTCCTAATGGTTCCCCAATATCATCACCCACAAAGAAAAATGAACACAACTGTTGAAGTGGTGTGTAATAGCCTAGTAATTATAAATCCGATAAGTACACGCTTTACAAGCAGGGTATACTCACATTTTTCTGCTACATCGGGAACGTAGTTTTTGTTAGACTAGAGCGAAGAAAAAATTGAGTTCCAGCTCTCCTCTATCTGCAATCTTGTTTACGAATTACGACAGAAAACGTTGGACGTAAAATTTACACAATTTGTTTAGTATATGAACGAACGCAGTGTAGTGTTTATTTTTGAGCTCAAACTGTAAACGTTGAACTGAATAAAGCTCCAGGCTGTCACCCCTGAAGTTCTTCATTTTTAAAATTTCGTTCTCTTCCTTTTCATTTTAACCTTTTCTGTCCCTATTAATTGTCAGCATCTCCTTCGGAGTTCAACAATCGATGGGCCCATTCTTGTTATCAGGAGAACAGTGAATATTTCAGCTAAAATCACGTTATTCGCCTCAGAAATAATGACCTCAATTATAACGTAAGGCGACGGTGTCGTATTTCGATAATTTCAAGCAGCACAGCTGCGGTGTCCTCCTGAGCTCGAAGAGGGCTAAGTACAGACGTGTTAACACGCACGTACTCATTACTCAACTCAGGTTTTCGAGTTAAAGAATTCAAGCCAAGAATAAAGATTGAAAGGTTCAATCATGAGTTGCTCGATATTTGTTCAGGACATCAGCAAATGACCAGAGGATTCTGTGCAAGGATTCTCGTTGAAGTATGTACCACAACGTAAATAAACTCAGCATCAAGTCTTGAAAAGAACACTTCAAGAGCCTTTCAGGTCACTCTTATCTCAGTATTTCTCGGCGTTACACTAGCCGGCCTTATACGAAGGGTGGTAGCATTCCCGACCGTGCTGTATACAAGTATTAAATGATCACAGGTAGTCGCGCTGACGTTTCTTGGGAATGGCAGGCACTGCTGTGAAGAGACTCTTGAAGCAGTGATTAGCACCGCTATTGAAAGAGAGCACTCGACCGAGTGCTCCGAGATATTTAATTAAGAGCATTTCACTTCGACATCTTGCATCCTGCATTGCAGAGGGGCTCTAGCAGGATCAACTACAGCAATCTCACTCCAGGTACAAGACTGAGAAATGTTCCGGCAATGATAGCTGTACGGCAAAGTTCAATACTCTGTAAAACAACTAAAATCTCTGTAGCATGTCTTCGATTGATTTGGTATTTATTACTATTGCCAACATAGAAACACTTCCTGTGCAGTATTCTTTCACAGCTGAAGTCGTCAATAACTCTTCAAAATGCATCAGAAAAGTCGTTAGAAAAAGATTCCAGGTACTTGTAATACGTGAGAGGTTCAGCTCATGTAAGGAATTTTTATACAAAGCTGTTCTCATTCGTTTGTCAATTTATTTAAAGCAAATCTTTTTTTCTTTGTAATCACAGCCGATGAATCACAGAATGAAGGATTTCAATTGACACCGAATATTTTACCCCTGACTTCAAGTGATTCCAAGCAGTGCTCTCCGCAGAGAAGCAGTTAATTGATTCTAGGTTTAAGTAATCGAATTGTAACAATTTAATTTCTTGGCCGTATAAACTCCACGATGGAAGATTTTACGATCATGTAAAATTATAATTGAATCATAACAAACTACTTTTTAATATGAAGCTCGAGATTGCTATCGAATCCATTTACCAGTGTAATGCTTTTTCATGGAGCCTAAGAGTAGTTTCTTCAGTGCACAGTAACCACAAGCAATGTATTCATGAAATTTTGTGCTCAGACTTGAAGCAATAATTCAATTCGAACGCGCTATTTTAGCAAAGTACTTTCTCGAGCCCCAGCAGCGGTCCATTTCCTCGAGACAGCTTCTGCTACAGTCTAAATGGAGGCTCTTGGTTATCGAAAACAAACTTTACTTGTTTTTGTTGAAAATTAGTTTTGGAAGCGCCTTAGTTTTGGTCCTGCGAGTGCGATCTACGTGTTCTGAAATAAGAATCGCGGAGTTTGTGTTGATATAATTGTTTAGATTACTTTGTTGGGCTCCCGATGATTGCTGCCGCAGCTACAACAGCGCCACTGCAGACTCCACATTAATGAAGTGAGTCACGCAAGTAATTTCAGAACCTAACTCACCTAAAAAAGAATCGAATTGAGTAAAAATTCTCAATCTTTTCATTATCATTACTGAGGTACGATCAGTTTTTTTGTTTATTAAACGAGTTCAGATTGAGCTGGCGTAGAGATCTGGCGCACAACTGCGTGTCGGACCTTCCTGCACTACGTTAGTAAGTTGTGAGTGAAGTTCTGGTTGATGTTGTGGTTGAGGTTGTGGTTGAGGTTGTGGTTGAGGTTGTGGATGGGATTGTGGGTGAGGTCGTGGGTGAAATTGTGGGTGAAGTTGTGGTTGGGATTGTGGGTGAGGTTGTGGGTGAGGTTGTGGGTGAAGTTGTGGATGAGGTTGTGGGTGAGGTCGTGGATGAGGTTGTGGGTGAGGTTGTGGATGAGGTTGTGGGTGAGGTCGTGGATGAGGTTGTGGGTGAGGTCGTGGTTGAGGTTGTGGTTGAAATTGTGGTTAGGATTGTGGGTGAGGTTGTGGGTGAGGTCGTGGATGAGGCATAGAAGACCACAGGTGTGAAGTATGACTGTAAACTGCAATCTTTGTTTCGGTGACTAGTGTTCAAAATATTAAACGTATTTTTTTTAGCTATATAGGAGTATGCAATCTATCATTTACTTATCGTATTTTGTTATGTTGCAAATAAAATATGTATTTGTTTTGAGCTATCAACCTCAGCATATGGCTACTTCATTACCTAAAAATGTCATGTTCACTCTCACTAACGCTATCATTTGACTTTGGTATGGTGGACTATTCGAGCATTTGCATTATGCTATTATTTGTGGTAAAATTGGACTTCCAGGCTTCGTATTTATGGAGAATTCGAGAACTTCGTCTGCAAGATTGTACAATTATTTTAGCGAACTTTGAAGCTGTAAGGTTGAGGAAACAGTGCCAAGATTGCAGCCTGAAAGCTCCGGAAATTAAATGTACATCTCCCAGCAGAAGTTCTCCACTGATCCTCAAACTAAGCTAATACGTATGTATATACCCCAAGGACGCTGAATTATTGTCTAAAGAAGCTTTCAGTTATTTTTGGTTTCTTTTGCTTTGGGTTGACGTCGTTCGTTTCTCGCGACAAACGAAGACCCCCAGGGCCTCAATCATCACAATGAGAACAAGTGACGAGCGTTCAAAAATGATGAGAACAAGTGACGAGCGTTCAAAAATGATGAGAACAAGCGACGAGCGTTCAAAAATGAACTCGGAAGACAGGAGCTGGGACTGCGCACCAATCGCTCCCCTTGCTACTGCTGTTCATGCCGCTAATAACTAAATGGTGACGGACACCTTGTCGGCTTCGCCAGCCTCTACTTTTGAAACCTGCGCGCCTGTATTGGAAGCCTTGCGAATGAGTCGAGTAAAAAAGATTAGAAATCGATTTATCAGGTGTCAGGCCGCAGCAGCAGCTGCACCGCAGCAAAGTCGGGCTGTCTTCGGTCGGGCGAGCGTGAGAGAAGCATCCCTTTGATACGCGTCACTAATTGACTGTTCCAAGATTACCTATCGCTGCGTTATCGAATATCAATTTTAATAGGTAGGGAATGATTTACACTCTTTTTATGGGATGGAGATAATCAAGTTTCATTCACGTGTAAGGTAACTTTCCCATTACCGTGGAGTGATTTGTTTGTTGATCACGTAGTATATAATCAATCTCTAATTGGTGTATTTATTCGAACAGGGTAAGCAAGTATTTCCATTTTTGCCATTAAGCTCTGCAATACTCTAAAAGCCATGCAATCAATCAGGGCCTGATGCTGATGAATTACCATTGAGATTTTTTTATTTTCCGTCGACAATCGATCCTCCATTTTGGTGATTAAAGACCACGTCGAGTTCGATCGAGCTGCCATCCGAGGCCGAGATTCTAACTGCTGATTACATTCTCGGGCGAAATTTTAAGCTCGCGGATGTTTTATTTGTGCTCTCTGCCGACTGGTCGAGCGTCTTACTTACTTCATAACGACTGAGTTATAATCTAAATGACGCCGGAATTATTGCGGCTCGTTTTCTGGCACGCTTCAAACTGAGAACAGATGACGTTGATTTACGAGCCGATCACTTAACCCGATCAGCTATGGCTTATTCTTGCGACGAAAAATAGAAATCCATTACAATTGCCTGCGTCGTAATTTTTGTTCTGGACATGGCACTTCGTCTTATGCCAATACGCCAGGGAATAAATATTCGTGGAGCACGAACAGCACTACGGTGCATTTCGCATTCGACACGCTGCAGATAAATCGCTCGAGCTCTCCTGATCGTAGGGCGCTGTGAACTCGGCGCTAACGACACCGGTAAAGGCACTAATGCCAATCAAGCAATGGAAATATCACTAGCAGCATCGATTTCACGGCGAACTCATTGACCATTATTGTTCTCAAGAAACGTAAAGAGGAATTACGACAACCATTGAGTGCTGGACACGATCATTGTTGCATAAGAAGCGAGGTGATAGCGTGAGCGAGTCATGTGTTGCTACATGTTAATAAACATAAGCTGAGATTGGAACTTTCAGCATTTATCAGGAGCGACGTTTCCGTGATAATGCATACATTCAAGCCCTTTGGTCTCAAAAGTACTGACTTGTTCTTAAGCTAAGCCTAAAAATCTACATGAGATTCATGCTAAACAAGTCGAATTTTAAATACCGTGCTCAGAACAGGTGAAGAAAATCAAAAAAGTTGTTCTTCAACGCAATTGAAGTAAAATTATGATGAATTAAATTCCAAGCCTTGTCAACAATCGTTGTCTTTTTTTCATCAAAACGTTTCATGCAAAAATACATCGTTTGTTATGCGTGTGTTCGCTCACTGAATAGCTCGAAGATAGTGCAGCGCTGCCTGCTCGTACAGCTCCTTCTCTCTGAGGAGGTTGCCGTAGTTGTAGTGGAACTTAGCGTTGTGGGGCAGCACCGCAAGGCCAGACCTGAAAAACAAGTGAGCGAGCTCGACAAATTTGGAGTAAATTGCTTTTCGTTTGAAGTAGCGAGCGTGGAGAAATAGACCGACTGTGTTGGCAGCGATCCTTTGGAAAACAGGGTGAGACAGATTCGATGTCAGTTCTCGGTCTTCATAACTCAAATATCGCTATGTGAGAGGAATCGACGATCTACTAACAAGTCTTTGGAAGTGCACCTGTATGATTCTATAACCATCGGAAACAAACAAACAATACTTGTATTACTCGGTTTATGTAGATATGTACCTACTCGAACTTTATGGTGAAGTCAGCACTAGTGTTCATAAGATAAATAAGATACAGGTTTTGTTAGATTTTGATGAAGAACCTTTTCATTTTGTTCTACCTCATTTAATGCAAAATATCGCGAGACTTTTTCCTAGAGTGAGCTACTGATTTTAACGTACGCTTTGCCGGGTTGTAGTTGTTTTTCATCGGAACCGCCTAAATTCCATTTACTAGTGTTAAAAGGATTTAATCCTGAATGCCTACAAATGTTAGACGTAAGGAGTATTACTTTGCCAAAAATGATTTTAGACAGGAGAAGAAATGATTATCATCAAACACGAAAGCATGAAACTCGACTTTCAGTTCAAAAGATGTAGTTAAGTGAACGTTGTCGGGAAAATGATATCGTATACACATATTTTACATGTGAAGCTTCTTTGTATACCAACTGCTGAGGCGGTTACCCACTTCAAGCCAAATACGATGATATTTTTTTTTCAATTATAATTCAAACCGTTACGACTTACACACCTTAAAATTAAAAACTACCTGTTCTATTCTTCGTACCGGAATTATTTTTCATCCATTTTTTAATGCAATAATTACTAATGAGGATTTCATTGAAATCTACTTTGTCACATTAAGCATGGCATTCAATAGTGTCAGAAGCTGGATAAATCTTGGCAGTTCCGATCGATCAACTCCCGAAGCTTCATAGATTGCTACGACGGGGACGTAGCGAATGGAAATTGAAAACATTCAACGACAAAGCGCGCGGGGATAAATTTAGACGCACCGTTAAGATTGAATCTTTCGGAACAGGCTCGAAATCTTTGTTGAAATTGATAATTTCACTACTATCAATCACACTATTACACGTCACACAGAGAATTTTTACCTTGCGCCTCAGTGATGCTTTCTGGGAACAATCCATGAAAATCTTCATTTCATAGTACAGATTTAAAATGTTCGCTAGGCATTTCCAAATGCAAACTTGACTGATAATCGTTAATTTAGAACAGTTCCGAGGAAGTTTCTTTCCTGGTGAGGAATGTGTCATTCCAGCACACATTTTGACTGGTGTTTATGCCGAAACATATTTTTTTAATTCGAATGAAAAATGTTTGTCATGTGGGATCAAATGAATGTATGGCTCGAAGTGAAGAAACATATCATGAGACAATGTAACATAAATGTCAGATCATCTTCAATAATTTCATCATCTTCAGATATTGTGTCATCAAATACTGTACCATAAAATACTGTATCATCTTCAAATATCGCATCATCTTCAAAAATTGAATTATCTTCAAATACTGAATCATACTTAAATATTGTATCATCGTCAAATACTGTATCACCTTCAAAAACTGTATCATCCTCAAATATTGTATGATCTCCAAAAATTATATCATCTTCAGAAACTGTATCATCCTTAAATATCGTATCATTCTCAAATATAGTATCATCACCAAATATTGTATCATCATCATTAAGTATTGTATCATCATCAAATATTGTATCATCATCAAAAATTGTATCATCCTCAGATATTGTATCATCCTTAAATATAGTATCATCATCAAATACTGTATCATCCTTAAATATTGTACCATCATCAAATATAGTATCATCCTTAAATATAGTATCATCAAATATAGTATCATCCTCAAATACAGTATCATCCTTAAATATAGGATCATCATCAAAAATTGTATCATCTCGAGAGGGCCAAGGAGCTGGCTGAGCCTCACCGAAGAAGTGTTTCTCTGGAGCCCCAATCCAAGTTCCGGAGTAGACACTTGTTGACCAAGAAGAAAAAAGTGACTGTGAGACAGATCTGGCCAAGAGCTCGTGTAAACTTATTTTTGTTGGTTAACGAGGAACTTCTCCCGATGGGCAAAAGTGAGCCTAAAGTGGGATATTTTGGAAACTTTTTAAGCCTCTTTGACACTTTGGCCTTCCCAGGAGGCACGTTAATGCTAGAGGCACTTGGACTCAGGTTGATATGGACGTTCCTGTGATTCGACTCCCCATTTTTCCCCTTTCTCTGGTCGCCATCTTGCCGCCGCCAGCGGGGCTGTTTTTCTCCTTTCCGTTGCTTCTGCTCAAGCGAGTTAACGTCGCACAAACGAGGTTGTCGATCGGGAATTACTTTTTGGTTTTCTGAAGACTTATTTTCAGAGGAGATAAGTTTTGCAATCTCCATTTCCTTAAAAATGTGTTCCTTTGAAAAGCAGTTTGCGAGCTTGTCGCCATCGTCCTTTAGAATGCTTATCTTCTCTGAGGATGACAAATATTTTAGATTGGTAAAATCTTTCAAGTGCTTCGAAACTGCTCTTTCTTGTCTCTGAGTTCTCAAGCTTGAATATTGGTCTTGATAATTCTGATATCCTGTGTTGAAACAATTATCCTCAAAATAACTTTTACACGCTCGGTTTTGTTGAAACTCTTTTTGTAAAATTGCCACAGAAATCTCAGCGTCGCAATTTGTGCTCTCGCCCAATGATGCGGGAGACAAAACTCTACAAAGAAAAGCCTGCTGTTGGCGAGATTCCTCAAGCGAGCCTTTTGTATCGATAGCAAATAGCTCATCACAAACAAAAGGAGGGTGCCCTACCACTAAAGGGGAAGTGTACGGTGATGAAATTGGAGAGGCATTTTTGGAGCTCGTGCAAGACGAATGTGCTGATGAATATCCAGATGAGTCGAGCAACACTTCCCTTTCTTCTTTTGAGGCTGAAAGCCTTTGGAAGGATTTTTTGATAGCCTCGCTCAAAGTTCCTCCACTAGCCTCTAACGTTCCTTCAGGGCTACGTTGTCGGCCACAAGAGGGCGTTTGTTTCTCGAGACATCGCCTCAGCGTCGCGAGCTGGCAGGGTGAGCTTAAGCAGCTACATGTCTGCTCATTCTTTCGGCTGTCCCCTTTTGTTGCTGTCAGATCTTTCTCTCTGTCGCCGGAGGTACACAAACGACCTGACTTTATTTTTTCGCCCTTTCTCTTCCCTTGTTCAAATGTTTGGTCGTTTTTCTTGTCCTGAGGAACGTGCTGCGGAGCGTGCTGCGGAGCGTGCTGAGGAGCGTGCTGAGGAGCGTGCTGAGGAGCGTGCTGAGGAGCGTACAAGCGAGACGCACCGATACCGACCAGCGTGCAGTATCCTATGCTGTAACAAAGGAAAATATACGATCTATTATAAAACCATACTTCACACTATGGGATTTCCTGTTGAAAAATTTGTCAAAATAACGATTAATCAAAATGAAATGATAATTAGTGTTTTTTTGTGTACGATTATCTGCATATTCCCCTGGTCATAGACCCTCGTTTGAAGTACGTTTCGTGTCATTTCGTAGTTTATTCCAATATTGGTATTTCCCGACATTTCAATTTCAACACGATGAGGAACTCATTTCTATTCCATGGCGAAAAGTATCGTTCCCTCTGTCTTTTCATATCCTTCGCTAGCCTTAATTACACAGAGTTTCGCCCTTCTTACAGCGCTAATCCAAGCAGAATTTTTTTCACCCGATGAATTTTGAGTCCGTAAATAAAAGCACATCGTACATTTTTCAACATATGAGCAAACAGATTCAAACTTTCAGTGAAGTTTGCAAAAAGACCCCTTGATTTTAAAATTTCGTTCAATTATCATTGCATATCCACGAGCATGATGTGCATCCGTGGCTAATTGGACTGAGTCACCTTTGATAAGTAGGAATTGATTTCTGTATTTTCGTTGCATAAGCTGGACGGAAACCATTTTATAGCGCACCAGAAGCGCCGCACGCAGCACAGCTCAGTTTTGTAGTCCTGTGCGTTCACACGAGGGCCATCAATCACAGTCTTGTCACGAGGGCGATAGAAGTGAGAAGCCATGCGCACTATCACTTTCACGTTACGCCTGTCGACTGTCCACCCAAGCAAGATTTATCGTCCGAAAACAATATATTTTGGCCGAGTTTTTGCTGACACGGCAGTGTCGCATTGAACCACAGCCCGCAAGGAGTATTGTGCGAAGCAGCAGTCAGACGACGATAGATCGCTGTTCAAAGATCGCAGCTATTCAGTGCAAAGTGCTCCCTGAAAGTCGCTTCCTGGAAATTTCTCGCTAGAGATTCATCCGCGCGGACATTGATAGACGGCTAACACGCCTCGGAAATCGTTCATGTTAACCAAAAACTGAATATGCCAGCACACTGGCTTCTATTGTTTCGAACAGTATCGATGTATGTACATGCAGTTAAGTATCAAGTTTTTTGCACAGTTCTAACCAAAAGTAATTTTCTCTCTCGAGTTGGCTAAGGGCTCTTTATACAATCAAAGGACACCCAAACATGGGCATCGAATGCTAACTTTGTTTTCTATTCTGGAGTCTGGTTGGAGTCGAGGGACTACATCGTTCCCTTGCCTCCGAACAGACTCCAGAAATGGAAAGCAAAGTTAGCATTCGATGCCCATATTTGGGTGTCTTCTAACACTGACTTCAGACATAGGCTGATCATGTGATGGGCCCTTTTGGCCATCTTTTACAAGGTTTTGTTTGAAAGCAAAAGCCGGCGGGTTAAGAGCTAGAATGTATTGATCTGAAACCTACAAAGAATTTGATTTTTTCAGCGTTTATTGAGAGATATTATCAACTAAATAATTCAAATCCCTGTTCATTTTACAGCCCTGCATGTCTATTAAAACTTAGTTCACATTGAGACATTTTTGAAAGGCTTAGATGAACACTCAATCCAAACTCCTACAGCTTCTTCGCAGCACATCAATTTGGAACGTATTCCTGCGCTATTTCCGAGCGTTCAAACAGTAAATAATGGTGCTTACTGTGACCGTGAGCAATTTTTCTAAAGTTTGTCACAGTGACAAATTTATTTTGCACTCACAGGGCTATTATTCGATTTGTACTCCAATTAATCACAATCAAACGCTCCGTTGAATAAAATTAGATGTTAATGCGATCTTGACTCTCGAAGAATTGTTGAATCATCACCCACATAATCGCGGCAACTTTCAGAAATCAGCGTACCGAGCCCTCAACAAGACGCATGACCGTGCTTCGTAAATCTAATAGTGATATCGTTTTAAAACTTCCTCTTCGCTCACGTAGTTACCCGAGCCAAAGGGAGACTCCACGGGCGTATCAAGAAATTCGCACAGGTTCACGGTGTTGACGGTGGGTTAGCCGGTCGGACTTTGAATTTCAAATCTGTCGTGACCCTTCCTGCCACCGAAATTAATTCACTTCGATGCCTTGGTTTACTGCAGCCAATTCTTACAGAAATTCCAAGACGAAGGACTCCTCGGAAACAGCTTCTGCAAACAGGGAAGCTAAATTTCCTTCCGTTGGTGCGTGCTGGGAATGGCTACGAGCTCTTGCAGTGCCGTCGCCACCAACAAGGTCACAGAGGAGGTAAACGATTTTTACACTACTCTCAATTTTTCTAGCGAATCTTCGGAAATGGTCTCAGGAAGTGAGAGGAAGGCGACGAGCTTCAAGTTATGCCTGTAGCGCCCCAGCTTCATTTTATCCGGGAAATTTACCCTCGGGCTGAGTGAGCTCGAGCTCTGTTCACGCGCTCTGCATACAGAATTTGGACTCAATTTTTTAAATAATCTTTGGTTTCGACTGCTGAATTAGGGCGCTTTGTGAATGGATCGGTGACATAGACACACTGCTGGTGTATTTTATAGCTGCTTCAAAGTCGTTTCTGATTTCAAGTTGGTTCAGCTACTTGGTAGAAGATGGTATTTGAAAATTTGAACGTATGAAAGAAATCCACTGATATCATCAGCACTTCGATGTATTTTCAATTTGCTGGACTTCGATAAATTTCATTAGTCTGAAAATGTTCGTAATGGGATTTTAATATATAAAATTTGTTTAAATGAAGGTGTTAATGAACTGAAGATTACCTGCCTCCCTGCAGTCCTGTCATAACGCTTCGGTAGAAGAACTCATCGGTGATAGTCAAATTTTTGTAGTTTATATTCGTCATCATTTTTTATGTTCTTTTGATTTGTTTTTCTTTTATTTTCAGATGTCCAGCTTCAAAATTTGCTCCTATAGTCTATTATGTATGAAATCATCTGGGCTAATAAATCTAATCCTGTCAAGAGATGTAGCTATTGTGTTTGTCATGAATTCTTCGCTTATTATTATTTTCAAAATTAGATATTCATACCCTTTTAGCTGCCGTTGGTAAAGAATAATACTCGGGAGGTACAGCACTAAAAAACTATTATATGGTAACGATGATCAATATTTCAATTCCTCTTCAGTGCATTCAAGAAACATGCGCATGCTCAACTGTCGTAAATGTTTCGCCCGTTAATTTTCCTACGCAATGATTTGTGAATGGAATAGTTGTGTACATATTACATAAGAAAATATTCTCTTATATAGCTGGACTAGCAAGTGTTGACTTCCATGCATACATAACTCGATGAATATATTTGCAAATGTTCAGAATAGCAATTCGGTTTTGGCAAGCTCAAAGCATTCATTCCAGGGCATAATTTGGTCTTGCGCTTTGCTGATCTTGTCCCAGCACAGTTAAGGCACCGGTACCGCCCATAGAGCGTGGGGCGGCACTCGCTTCCGGAGCGCTGCTCTTTGAGGCACTCAAGCAGGATGTGAAATCTCGCGGTCATTAAACCCGCAAGAACGGCACAACATTCGCGAATTTGATATGTCATCCTCAAAATAACAACACGAAATGAAATCAGTCACGAGAACACTGAATTTAACGTTTTCTAATCAAGATGTGATGGGATAGGAACACGGGATCAGGCAACTGCCATCTCACGATGAGGGAAGCGACCCTCGGTTTGAGATTTCACTTCGCAACAGGATTTGGAGCATTCACTTCGTCTACTCAACTCAATCTGCATGTGAAGGCCAGGCAGAATAAGCGGAACTGTGGTTGTGGCGGCCGCAGTAACTACTGTCCGATACAGACGCAAGTCTTACTCTCCTGAATATTAATTTCGAAGGGAGATCTCTGAGAGCTACCATCATTTCCTTTCAGCCTTGGAGCAGAAGCAACTGCAACTCTCGACTCGACGAGTTCGTTGTCACCGCCGATGACGAGTAAAACTTCAGCATAGTTCCTTGATTGCTCGCTTCGTTGCTCATCATTCCAGCGAGCTCGGAGAATTCATTTCGAGAACAAGCATCGTCACAAATATGAGCTATGGCATCATCTTTTCTCCAGATTCTATTATGGACGCTTTCTCCAATTATATATGTGACTCTTTCTTTGGAATTAAAAAGGAAACAAATGTAGAGCTAATTCATTTATACAACGAGCAAAAATCTAAATTCGAAAACCATCCCGAATATGCAATCAAATTGAGTTCTCAAAAAGATTAACAGAATGATAAAAATAAGTATTGATACGTAGTTGCGGTTGAGATGTAAAAGTTATTTTATTATACTCTCTAAGTCGCTCATTGAGGAAATGTTTTTACACAAATTTTGTGTGCTTCTAAAAACTAAACGATTCACAGATGTTGTCGGTTTCGTAAGAGTATTTTCATTTCAAAGTATTCTCCCTTAGATTCATGAACTGCTCGGTAAATAACACACAAATTAAAGGCTTAACTCTTGACTAATGAACATCTGTTTTTTGAAACTCAGGTGTACCGTGAGTTTAGGAAATTAAACGACATATTGACAAGGCTACATCATTCAAGTTTACCACCATCATTAACTAAACATCCAGTGATCCGCTAAAATGTCATGTCCACCAAAATCGTTCCTGAGGAAACACTTAGAAATCCTTCTTTTCCTCTATGCTTCGGGCAGCAAAGCTGGACGTGCTCGAACACATCCGTCATCAAAAAAATGTTTGGCCTATTCTTTTGGAAAATATTTGGTGTACCGTATCCGTCACACGTCACATAATGAGAAACTCGGCAGAGTGGAAGCTAGAAGAAGACTGTCGGTCTCAGCAGAGAGCGTCAGAGGAGCATCTCGCCTCTGAATATTTCAGTGCCCCGCACTTCGGGCGCCGCGGCTGAGTAGCGTCAGCGTTACCCTGCAGGTTCGTTCTGGGAATCGTGTAACATCTTGTATTTCCTTTCTTAAAATAGCTATTCTTTTCAGATGCTAGGTCCTATGCATGAATAATGTTTAATGGATATTCATGCTGAAAATGCACGTTTTTCAAGTATACTTAACTCATCTCACGTCCGATATTGACGAACAGCAAGTGCTTAAGAAGTTTTCTACATTGTGTTTGATGTTGTATTCGGTAAGTCGGGTCATCCAAATATTCCCCAAATGCATTAAAGTGATGAAAACATTCTCATTAATAAAATATTTTAGCCTCACTAGAACTGAGTACCTTGGGATGTAAAGAAGACGTTCGGCCAACACAAATCCGACAGGAAAAAATAAATTCGACGCTGGTAGAAAACTGAAGATCATCACCGCCACAGACCACAGCACCGCACGGCCCTCGTGGGTGCTCTGTCCAGGTATTCGAAATTTATTCGGCAATTAGTACTCAAAATAGAAAAATATGAGAAGAAAATGACCTTCGTTAGAGCATCCTTCGGAATAAATAACAGTTGGGTGTTGAAAATATCTTGAAAATATTAACCATGCGTGTTTAAACATACCATGTGTGAATATTTGCTCAAATGAGTACAAAAAAAAACATAAAAATTGCATTTTCATCAAGAAACTAAGTTCACAGTGAAGATTGCGTCAAATGAGACATTACAGAAGTTGTGAATCGACCAAAAAGAATATTAAATTGGAAAATGTGATTTAATTTTCAAATTGAAATTTGTTGTAATACCGTATGTACTGTGAGTCCTGAACCATACCACTTTTAGGAACGCTTGGACGATGATTATCAAAAAGATGAGAGCGAGGGCAACCGGGGCAAGAGTTCTGACGTCACCGGACTGCTGGCCAATGAGAGGCACGGAACCAAGCTGCCAGTCACATGACAGGGATGAAGGACACAGCAACAGCCAAAAATTATGAGCTGTCAGATAGGAGTAAGTCCAAAATCTGGAAAAGAGAAACGCATAAATTCATTAACACTTAGAGTGAAATCACATACAGTGTAACCCGCTGTATCGTGCATATGTTTACAAATCTGAGTTCAACGTGGATTTAAAGAAAATGCGGGTTTCTAAAAAAAATTTTCGTTGTGTATACCACTAAGTTCGACTAAGAAGAATTCTTTGTTCGTGGCTTAGGGCTCAGGAAGTTTGAATTGAATGCCCGCAGGTCAGTGAATTCATGAAAAATATCCTATCGTAAAAGATTTGCAAGAACGAGCAAGCAATTCAGAGGTAAAAGTGTAGACTGAAATGTTATGAACAGTGAAGTGAATGCAGATAAAATTCCGCACTCGTTTTACTGTTTAGATTTCTTAGGAGTGGCATATTCTGTCCGAAATCTTTGAAATAGCTGTGATGGGGAATTATTTTAGAATTTATTGTGATAAATTCATGACATCTATATGTATTTAAAAAAACATACATATATATATATATAAATATGTGCGTAAATGTTACGTGAGGAATAAAAAAAACTTTAAATTTAAAACATACGCAAGGGAATTCTATTGCAAATGAGATCAACAACTCTATATTAATAAAATTCGTTCTTAGGATTTATGAAGAAATTCTTAAAAGCAAAATTAACGCCATGGCTCTTAAGACAAAGGCAATTGACCGAGCGCAGGGTATTTATATAACTGTAGCCACAGGGGAGGAGCTCAATTTACTAAACTGAATTCAACAGTTGTTGTTTCACTTCGGCAGAGGCCAGAAAAGCGTACAAACTAACGTAAGTTCTCAAGTCGTGTCCTGGGCATGACCGCAGCAAAGCGCTGCTTTATCAGAATAAACTGACGCAATGCGAGCGAGTAGTTATTTACACGAGGGTTTTCAAGAATTTAAACCAATTTTGCAGGAGTTGGACGCTGGTGGAGATCTCATGGGGCGTCCTGCACCTACACCTACGTCACATACAGTGCACGGTGCACTGACGAGCACAAGATAGTTTCAGTTAGCACAGAGGCGTGAAAGGAGACCGGAGAGCAGTGTGCAAGTTCAATGACTGAGATTGTCATAAAGAGTTATTTCAGTTGGTTAAATAGAATGAAGTAGTCTTAAGTGGACAACATATGAAACGCGTAAGATATTAAATGCCAATTGCAAGTGAGCTTTGATTCCTATTCAGAGATAAAGAGTGGATGTAGTTTTAAAAATTCACGGCACTACCAATGTCTCGTTTTGACGGATGAGTTAAATACGAAATATAAATAAAAACGAGGAGAATACGTGCAAGATTGGATTATGCGCGTGATGTGGAGTCGCACGATAGGGCAACCCTAAAAAATTCAGAGTTTAGATGTGCGAAAATTGCCTTACTTGCATGGCTGCCACAGGCGACGTCACACATACCATGTAACAAGTACTATAACCGACAGGTAGCTTAGTCTGGCGAGAATAATACTCAAATTGAGGAGTGCTTAAGCTCATTGGAAATCGAGCATCATTATTGAACCGTCATAATTAAACTATGTATTTTTAATTACATATACCATACATCCTGTATCTCCGCTGAAGGGTAACCACAAAAGAAATGTTCTCACGTTAAAGTCTTGTATTGGAACTGTACTGTAACTGGGCTGTAACTGAGCATAAATTACAGTACTAAATTAATATTGCTTTGGCTAATTTTTGGTGGATAGCCTCAGTGTATCTTTCTGGACACGAGAAGTTTTGGTGAGCTTCACCATTAATTACAAAAACTATTTTTTGTGGAAATGATCATTGGATGATAATTTATTCTTAACACGATTTATACAATTGCTTCTATTTTATTCAGTTTCGTCAGAACCGCCTCCAGGTCACCCAAATCAAAACTGTTCAACGCGCTGGCCAAAAATAAATTACAAGATTGGATATTTGCTGCACTTTCAGAGCTACTTCCATTAATGGACCCGCCATCCTCGCTCAGGTCTGCGCTGGATCACTTGGTGCGGGTCCTTGCGTAGGAAGATGTCTAAACTCAAGAGAAAATGTTCGGAAAAAATATACTCGGAATAATAACGGAACGATTGGCAAACTTTCACAAACGCTAAAAAATTAACTTGAGGATGAAGCGAAAACTTCAATAAATAAGTACAAAGATGGGAATGTTTTTATCGTGGCAAAAATCCAAGCTCAATTTTATTCAATGAAGATTTAATAATTGTGAAAACGTCAGGTAGACTGGAATTTTCAATTTTATTCTTTGTAATTCGCAAACTCAGAATAACAACAATCATTAGAGTTGCGCAACAAAACGGAATTATTCAGCTTAAAATTCAATTAGAAGTAAGGGTTTAACAAGCAGTAAAAATGTTCAAACTTGCGCATCAGAAGGACGCAAAGCGCGTCCGATACCGCAATCAAAATTGCGACCGAGTTCTGGAGGAGATTTTTAAATTACTTTCCTCGTAGGACTGGACGGCATGCGTTGAAACAATCTTGCAGTACTCAAAGAAAATCAAAATTCATCAGCTCGTTGCCATCGCGTTTCATGTTATTAGATCAGCTCGTAGGGACAGGCACGCGCTTGACGCTCTCTACTCCAGCGTGAAGTTCGCGTAGCGACGAGCGTGTTTGTGGGCAGCTCCAATTACAAATCTTTTTTGGTTTGCAAAATGCGCGAATATTGATCATTTTTCTGCACGTAGTGTAATTAGAACAAGTTCTGTAGTTTATTTTTCACAATTAATAGCGAATTTAGCTATTCATTCTTGCACGTTGGGGTAGAACTTAGCGACTTCTCCGTTGCCGTAAAAAACTTAATTTTCAGCGACTATCTTAGCGCACAGACACGAATGGGTCTTGGTGCTATAGGCTTCCTGCACGGCCTTATAACCGTGCTGTCTGACTGAGGGCCGTGCACCATCCGAGCTTTACTTTGTCTTCCGCTGCCTCGGGAATAAATTTTGGTATAGGGGAGCTGTATCATTCGAAGTTGGTTGAAAATTTCTTTGTGAAATTCACTCCTTCTTAGGAATCCAATCCACTTAGTTCGGGAAAATGATGACGTACACAATGCTTACACATATCGAGTAAGAAATGCCGAATATTGTCGAGCTAAATTTAGTGAGGAACTAAGAGGGTAAATCCTGCAACGTAGGAGCAGCTGCAGCAGAGCTCCTAGAGAGCTTTCTGTAGCCAGGCTGTGGGCCGAAATAGACTTAAGTAGGGAAACATGGCGCAAATAAATAATCCATACTTTACGCTTGAGTACGCCATTAGTCTGCATTTAAGGGATGTTTTCCTTGTTCAATGACACGTGCAGTCACAGCCTGCTGAAAGTTATCCCCTCTGTCCTTTTTGATAGCACTCGATGTGACCATAATAAAACAGACTTCGCTTGCATCGACCTTGCAGTTGGCGGAACCTCTCTCATAAAATCAGGATAAAAATAGACGTTTCTCTATCGCTTCAGAGACTTCTGAGAAAACCCTAAAATAGGAAGCATCACATTTTGTCTCATATTTCTGGTTTTTGCATCCATATTAGTTCCTTTCTTCTCGAGTGCATCAAGATTTAACATTTTTCAACAAAACGCAGATTTATAACTCCTCTTACAATCAATAGACGACCAGACTCGTATCATGCCCTCGCTGGGATCCTTGCCTGAACACATGAGGGAAAAATTTAGAGTCCCTCTCGATCTCCTGGTTTGCATAGCCGCCTCCCACGGCATACCGAGTCACGGAAATTAACGCGTTACTCAAACTGCAATGGATAGGTCGCAGAGTTGCCGGCCTGCTAAATGGGTGCCTCTTTTTGAGCCACCTTGCATCTCATGCATGTTTAAGCTCTTGCAAATCGTCCACTTCATACCCCGTGTTTAATGCCCACTAAATTCACACTCAAGCTCGATTTGTTTGGGATTTTTAGATTATCCCCAGAATAAATTACGTAAGTACTTGCGTGGGGTGTGTTCAGCGTATTCAAAAATTTCTCGCCTAAGTCACTGGTGTGTAAATAATTTCGCCATGGCTAGTAAATAAAAAATTATTCCCTGACAGCATAAGCACTGACTAAAACCATTTGACGGCAAGAGACCTCTCCATTTACGCAAGACAGCCGTATAGAGAAGTTAACATGTTTTAATTTGTCCCATCACTAGCATGCAGAGAATGTTCTTAGATCGTGAATATAGACAGCCATGCCAACAACTTATCGTTGAACACTCAGTGTGAACGAACATGGAATTTCTTTTCATGACGGGAGTGAAGGGCAATGAGTACCTTTTGATGTTAAAATATATAGAAAAATTGGCCGTTTTTTGAAAATCAATAATATTTCATAAGTGATTTCAAACGAAGTTTTATTGTTTGCTGCCATGAGACTGCACATAAAGATTAGGAAAAAATATTATCTAGAAATATACAACAACGTAACACTTCAGCCTTTAACAATTTGAATTTCAGTAATTTAAAATAATGGATTTCATGGGCCCTTTGTGTTCACATGACACACCACTGCTGCAGATTTTAACATAGAACTTTGCAGGTGTAATAAAAAATTCCTCAAGGGGAATAGTACGGTCGCACAATTTGAATACACTATTAAGGAGTTATTTTCTCCAAAAGGATTTTCGAGTCCAAAGTTGTCCCATGAAAAATCACGCAGTGTTGTGCATCAAATTTTGTTTGACGGAATTTGGTTTCTGTTAGTTGCATAGCAGAAAGCAATTTCAGTTGCTGCTTCATTAGCTTTTAAAGCAGCGGTTTAACATTTCATGTACAGCTGATGCACTGAAGCATATTAGCAAAAGTTCTCAAGATGCATAGAAACTTAAAATTTGTACGAACTCGCTTCTGTGACAACAATTCCTCTCAGATAAAAACTGTCTCGGCGCTCGTAATTGGAGAAGGAACTACAACCGTAGTTCCTTCTCTAATTTAATGTTCATGTATCGATTGCAATCGATACATGAACGTAGATTTAAAGTTCAGTCGGAATGTGTTTACGTACACATGCACGATCTTTTACGATTATTTGATATTACGATTATTTTTATGACTATCACTGTTATAATTCTCATAATTTTATTAAGGGTAACTGACCTGGTGCTGGCGCTAGGGTTGAAGGAAGCAGGGTTGTCCTGCTCCGAGAACAGAGGATGGGATCCCATTAGGAGCACTCGCAGCAGAACCACAGCGCCCCCCTGCCATCACACACCAGCTTCTTCAGTTATTAATTAAATGTAAGCCGTTTGGTTTTTTTGCAGTGATGTGTTCTCATCTATGCATGAGATGGGTGCATGAATTGTTTAATTTTTAATCGGAATTGCTTGAAGATTGAGGAAAAGTGGTGCTTTAAGCTGTCTGGTAAAGCATGAAATTACTCTTTTTTTAATTGAAGAAAATGGCTCAAGAAATTGTTCGTGATTCATCATCTTAAAATGTTATTTTTGATGCGTACATGAAGCTAGGCTTAAAGGATTGGTTGAACAGATAAGAAATGACTTATAACACTTTAAAAGCACAGTTAAATTCTATCAGCAAGAAAACTCGCAGCCAAAGAATAAGCTAATTCTGTTGCCCTTTATTGGAGAAGAACAACTTCATTATTCTGTCATCAACGTGACGTGCAAAGCGTCAAACTCGCATTAGAGATTTCCGTATGTCTGAAACCATGCAGACCCATAACTGCATCAGAAATTTCCGTATGTCTGAAACCATGCAGACCCATAACTGCTTCAGAGATTTCCGTATGTCTGAAACCATGCAGACCCATAACTGCTTCAGAGATTTCCGTGTATGTGAAATCATGCAGACCCATAACTCAAGTGTCATCGCAGGTTTAATGCCCCGCACGTGTGTGTACGAGACGAAACGCACAAAAATTGCGTGCACGAACTGCAAGCTCACGCTCTCAAAAGCACATCACTTTTGCAATGAAGATTTGATGAGCTTGGAGTATCACAAGAGCACGAGTTCGGAAGGCGTAGTCGCTCCTGACTCACTAGGGTAATGAGGGTAATTTTAGCGGCGATTACATAGAATAATTGCAGACCAGAGCGCACAACAACCTGCCATTGCAATAGCTGTGAGACTCGCTGCATGAACGCGACTTCTTTTCTGTTTTCTAATGACATAGAAATGTTGCGGCGACTAAATTTGGGCTGCCTGGCGCACTGCCGTTAAAATTTTAGAGGAATTCATAAAGAAAATTAAAGCTACTAAGCTTAAATTGTCAGACAGCCTTAAATGCTGTACATTTGCGTTATTTGATGAAACTGACTACGTAATTGCAAAGGGAAAATAGTGCAGTATTTTTAATCTTACAACAATATTTAAAACTTTAGTATTTTGTGAGAAACACTGCGGCTCCTCAGCTGTTCTGGAGTACTAGATCTTCACACAAAGAGGAAGAATTGGTTATGCGTTTTCCGCAAGCCATCATAATGATTAAATCTTTGCGGGAATAATAGTCGCTAAAATAGATGAACATGTCGATCAATTTGAATTCCTTGGTATCATATTTTAGGGACATTGGAAATTAGTTACTATGTACTTTTGTAAGGGATGAAATGAACCTGAGCTTGTGCAACTGAGAGCTATTCTCACCAAAAGGCGGTCCACTCCTAAGCAATTCGTCGCGATAATTTACAATTTGTTACAATTAGCATAGACAAATGCAGCAATTATTTTGCCTTTAGTTGCCTTGTCCGTAGTTCAGTAAATATTGATGACTATCGAAGACGGTTTCTTTGTTTATCTCGTATCCGAACGAACTTCTCTGTGCCCACAGGTGTACGTGTTCAACATAGAAGTTTTCCCGTACGATAGCAGAACTAGTTCGTTTAGAGAATTCTTCAATCTGGACCCTTGCACTGTGACTTTGTTGCTCAAAAGCTTACACTGATATCACCCTTTAATGTTAACTAAAAATCCATGAGTGAGCGTTCAGAACGTTTCACTTCATCGTGCTTCGCCATTAGCGACGAAGGCGGGACGTACGGGAACGCAATCTCTCATTATCGGAATTTCAAGTTGTACTCGCGCTCAACATGATGGCAAAAGTTCGATTAACCTTCAGTTTTGGGAAAGTAGTGGACAGTAACGCTCGGTTTCGACGAGGTCCATGCAAATGCGGCTAAAGATGGCAGTTTCATTGCAGGGAATCCTCCACCACTCACCAGCACGGAAGTTTTCACGGATCTCATCAGCAGGAGACGAATTTCTGACGTGGGTGCCCTCTCTCTGCACGAACACGTGAGAACTTCGTGAGAGAAGCCTTCGTAACTGGAGTAACTGTTAGCAAACTGGACCATGCAGGTAATAGTGCAAAAATGTTTGATGCAAAAGAATACAAATGTACCTAAATACAATAACGTATAATTTAATATATGAGAGAAAAGTTGCTCTCAGTTTGAAGGAAATTAAAGAATTGATGATAAACGTACCTACAGATTTTCCTTCTAAACATTTGATTTCAAAGCTTTCTTCAGTAACAGATCGTTTTGAAGGTTTTGTATGTCTGCAATCATTAGCTTTTTAAAACGTTCTCTCTAAAAAAACTTGAGGAGTATCTCAAAACTTGGTCGGAACAAGGTCTCGACAGTACGGACAGCTCGTCAAAGTTTTGTTCCGAGCCATTTTCTTCCTCCATTAAATCGTCTTTCTCGATGCATGTTTATTTTGTCATTTAGTAGAACTTGTGCCAGCAGAAAGACCCTGTTTTGCGAGGGCTTCGACCGGTTAATTTTATCAGTACTGAACATCGTTTCAGTAACTCCGGACGCAGAAGGGTTTCTGTGATCAGACATACTGCGCATATGTGCGAACAAGAAGTCACATTGGTCGTTTGTTAAGCGAAATTAAAAGTAACCTATAATTTAAAAACTCAACAAAAATCTTTTACCTATTGGAGAACTACCTATCGAGGTTCAGGAAGAATGAGTTACAAAATATCCTGTAAAAATCAGTCACTATAATATATTTCACGGTCCGTGCACAGTTAGACTGCCGATGCGACGATCCCAAAGACCCCTCGCGTTCGAATAACTGGACAATGCGTCCTTCTCAAAGTAAACTATGGCTGACTATTTGTTTAGTTGTCTGTCACTACAATGTACGATGAAAGTCATCAGACAGCGTCAAATTTCTTGAGAATTCGTCCACTCAAATCTACCATCGCAGCTGTCACCGCCGCCCTCTCCCTATTGTTGTTGCGCTTCCGAACGAGACAGCTTCTACAAAAGCGTTTACAGTACGAAAATAAATACAAAAAAGGCTTCGAAATTCTGCAGCAATTAGCTACGGAATGAAGACGAATGCTACGCTGTTTCTAAACAATTTGCCCTAATGCATGGAAGTCACGTGTTCTCCTTGAGACAAAATTTAAACATCATCTATCTCAGCACCATTCCCATCATCGCTGCAAATATCCAAACCATATTTTGTTCTGAGCAGAAATTCCTACGTTAACGGCGAAAGAATAAGTTCGGACATACCTCAGCGATCGGCCATAAGTTTGAAGGGCATCCCAAAGAATGCAAAGCGCCAGTACGGTGACGGCCTGCTCTTTGCACAGCACTCCTAGCACTGCCCAAGAGTAGCACCACCAAAGAGACACTCGTCGCGAAGAAACATCTCGGGAAGCAGTGCGTGAGGATCGACAAAATATCGCTCCCAGAGAACGCTTCGTGTAAGCTATAAAAGGGGCGTCTTTCCCCTGGTTTTGTCGACTATTTTGGTAAGGTTGGATGCTCTTTGGTCGATGTCTTTCGTCCTTGTTTTTCAGTATTGGGGACGAGTGGTGAGTGTTAGTGAAACATTTCAAGCAAGAATATCCTAAAATATTTAAAAGAGCTTTAGAAAAATATTTGAGCCCTAGAAAAAAGGGGAATCCTGTTTTATGCTCTACGAGTTTCGTGTCGAAAGCGTCTTGAGGGCCTTTGTAAAGGCAAAGCCCATTTCCTTTCTTCCGGGGTCTGTCGCTGATCTTGAATTTACGATTCTTCTTGATCGGCTTTCTAGCGGTAGCGTAGTTTTCGGATGCGCTATAATTTCCTGCTTTTGTTCTTTGAAAATCCAGGCTCAAAGGCCCTGATCCTGTGAAGGCTGATGTGGACCGACTCCTCTGGAGTGCTTCCTCCCTCCTCTGATCTGCCAGGCGTTGTCTGTTCTCCGTGGCTCTGGCAGACGAGAAAATGCATTTGCCAATTTTTATCACACGCCCGCCGTACATACGAAAATAGGCGTAAAATGAGAAACAGGATGGGACATAACCGAGCTTTAGATGCACTTGTGGTGCGATATCTCGAGAAAATTCCCTTTGAAGTGCTATAAAGAAACGAAATGCGAAAAATCAACGCAAAGTGAGAAATTGTACGGGGATATCGAGTGAGCTGACGACATATTTTTCTCGGGATAGCTCTAAAGAAAATGTTTTGAGGGATAGTTCTAAATAAAACATTTTGAGGGATAGTTTTGAAGAAAAGGTTTTTGAGGGATTGTTCTAAAGAAAATGTTTTGAGGGATGGTTCTAAAGAAAATGTTTCGAGGGACTGTTCTAAAGAAAATGTTTTGAGGGATAGTTCTAAAGGGAATGTTTTGAGGGATAGTTCTAAAGGGAATGTTTTGAGGGCTAGTCCTGAAGTAAATGTTTCGAAGGATATTTCCAAAGAAAATGTTTTGAGGATAGTTCTAAAGAAAATGTTTCGATGGTGCATTCTGCGTTTCATTGAGAGTTCAAACAGAAATACATTCAGCAACAGAAACAGTTTCTTAGTTATCGCATGAGTATTGATATGAAATTCTTCACCCAAAGTTGGCAGATATTTTGGTACGGACCAAACTGAATAGTTTAAAGTTGAAACAAGAATTTACGATGACGAATGAGGATGACGAAACTAAACTAGTTTCCCACGAAACGTTCCACAAAAAAAAAGAATTATGGTAAATTGTACCGTACTGAGCAAGTTACCAAGATTTTTCAGTAATGTCTCTGTTGTGGTGAACAAAGTATATTTTCGCTGCACTAGCTATCGCATAAATAATTTTGGACATTACATCGAGCTCGGAAGTTCAAGAAACGAGTGAATGCTTTGTTCTGGCTTAACACGCAGCGTAAACAACCATCAGTTAGCCAAACACCGACAGGACTACACGAGCGTAGATACGCCTATTTATTTCGCTAGATCTATTTATCCGAACGCGTATTTATTTCGCTACTTCTATTCATCTGTATGCCTATTTATTTCGCTACGCCTATTCATCGGTACGCCTATTTATTTCGCTACGTCTATTCACTGGTACGCCTATTGATTTCATATTTGGTAGCACAATTGTTGGAGATGTGGACTATTATGGGCGATGTCATACCATTTTTACCTCAGAATTTTTTCTGTTGTAATTGACTTTAATGATCTGTACCCGGTTTTTTCAGATGCCAGTTTGTCAGCCATACCTTGAGAGGGGCGATGCTCGCTTTTTTTGGAGTTGATTTGCCCTTTGCAAACATTGTTCATGATTTTGCCATACTCTGTGTAGATGTATATCAGAGTCATTTTAATTCCTTGGTTGTACATCTGTTCATAAAGATTTCAATACAAACTTCTAGTATCAAGAATGCGCGAAGTGATGGAAACTTCATTCACAATGCAGTAGGATAGCCAAAAAAACTATACACTAAGTTGCCTAGGCTGCTTTCTGTGAAATTCTTTCTTGTCCTGTAATAGTAATATAACATCTTTAGGTGGATATTATGCAACATTATTGACCAAAATCTGGGTCCATTATTTGCAAAAGCTATTCTGCACTCACTTTTTTATTATTTATGCGATATTCCAAAGTATAATAATATATTTTATATCATCTATATGCAAAAATTACACCCTAAAGTAATACATTTTTACCACGCCTGGATACAAAAAAAAAAAACCAACTGCTGCTCATATGAAGAGCAGCAGTTTTTTTCGCCACGTAGATAAAATAAATTACTATGACCAGCCTTCAGATGAGGCCTCTTTCAGTTGTTATGCGGAATTTTAGCAAATTTCAGAAAACAGAGTATTATTTCGACTTGACGGGAATTGTTCAACCCGAGCACACTTACAGAGCATCTCCAGCACACCTCCAGCACACCTCCAGCACACCTCTATGGACACCTCCAGCACACCTCTATGGACACCTCCAGAGCATCTAAGGCCCACAGCGACTGTTACTTATACACCGTAATACATATAAACTAATCCGTACATATTATAAGTCCAGTACTGCAAGGAGCTTGCGTAGGTTATGAGATATTTAATTATTTCTATTTAGCATAATACTCCACCCAGCTCGTGAACTATTCAAAACAAGCATTACAAATCCACCAACCACATAAACAGAACCCTCCTCCTCATTTAAGAGGAAAAAAAGAACCTCTAGTAATTCCAACACATTTTACAGTCAGTTTCCAATGTCTTACGACTACTGGCGTGGTGAGGGATGTGAATAATGTGTACTTTAAACTTTATTTTCCAAGGGAAGTACTTCCTGGTTACGGGAAATGCCAAGAAGGTGCGCAAAGAGGGTGCGCATTTTCTGAGACGATTCTAAACTCCGCGGCATTCTTAACTTGAACTCAATCAAGTCCCGTCGTTCTGGTCGGGTGGAAGTTACTTCGCTGCCCAGAATCAGAAAATAAGCTCCCCACAATACCTGTGGTAGGCGAGGAAGCTCGCCAGGAAGCTGAGGGCCGCAGCCAAGTCCGCTCTGCCCACCACGCCTGTCACCTGGTGGACGGGTGACGGGTGTTAGAGGGTAGGACGGGTGACGGGTGTTAGAGGGTAGGACGGCCGGTGGATGTTAGAGGGTAGGACGGGCGGTGGATGTTAGAGTATAGGACGGGCGGTGGATGTTAGAGGGCCTTGATGTTGTAGTGGTTGGGAAGGACTCCTCGTACGAGACGACGGCGCTCCTACAAGAACTGTTCGTGAAGCTGAAGCTCACCAGGAATTGATGGTAAAGAAGCTGTTGTCGTGAGTGATTTACTGATAACCACGTTACAGAGGCTGTTCATGTAGTGGCAGTCGACGTGAGATGTTCAGTTCAGTAGCTGTGTACGAGTGTTGGTCACAAAGTAGTGGTTGACAAGATCTGTTCACTAAACAGCTGTTCACAAGCGCTATACAAAGAGCAGCAGTTGACACGGGCTTTTCGCAGAGTTGTTGTTCATTAGAACTGTACTCAAATCCGACGTTGATATGAACTATTTCAAACGCGTTGCAACCCCAAATTTACGTAAATTAACTGGTAAGAAATGTGTCCCAAGATAAATAGCTTATTGAAATATTTATGGAGCCAAAACTTAGATGTATGATACTTCTGAGAGCTCCAGCTGGAAATAATGTTATCACAAAAAAGCAAGGAGATCCGCTCATCTTCAGTGACTGCGAACGATATGGAAGGCACTCGTGAATTTTGGGCAGCGTTCAGGGTGCCGTTTTTCCAATGTCCAATGGCAACATTCAAACACAAATTTATCTGAGAATCAATGCACGAAACTTCCCAGTAAACACTACTGCGTACAAGTCTGTGATAGAGTGCTTTACAATGTCATTCACGATTCATTACATCACTAAAAAACATTCTCATTTTTCGGGGTCTAAAACGTGCATCAAACACTGCTCAACATGCATAATCGATCCTCACTTAAAATAAGAGGAATATGAAAACGTACTCTCAACATGTTACCATACTGTGCGATCGATCCTCACTCGAAATAAGAGGAATATAAAAACATACCATTAAATTAAGCTACCCTACAATGTCTCTGATGATACTCATGAATATGTAGACACTAAGTCGCCCGGCAGATGAAGAGTGGCTAAGGCTTATCTGGATTTGGTCATCCTATTACGTCGGCATCTTTCCTTGCGAATAGCAGGCAAATTAAGCGCGAAAATATCCGCACTGCATGGATGCAACGGCAGTGAACCACAACTGAGCTGGTTAAAAGTATGAATAAATCGATGTTTTTTGTGCACAAAACGTCATGTTCGTCCAACAACATCGAGAGTTTTGATCGGGCAAAATAGCAAAAACCTGCATTTTTGGCGCGACCAAAACGTGGTTTTAGAAATACTTTCCCTCCCACAAGGTGCTGCCAAGCCATTCCATCTCAGACAGTTTCCATTATATCATTTTTCACTGTAAAACACAGTACCACAACTCCGTTGCGGTGGTGCTCAGTTATTCAGCCAACCTTTGAAAATCTTCTTATGAGATTTTTTTACAGACGCTTCTCTTAAGGGTGTGCGCAAGCCACGGCATTCCTTAGTCAACTTTAGGAATCACTCTGTGAATATTTCCAAACTGTTCTGCCGTCAATACAGTCCATCACAAAGATCCATTGAACTTTTGCTGTGTTTGTGAGGTAACTTTAGAGAGCATTCTGCATTCGTCGTCAGCCACATCATCAGACAATGGGAACCGAAGGAAAAAATAGAGGCGCGTTTCAATAAAATGTTTGTCAGAAATTGGTTGTGTGGTGAGGTGCTATAGTGTATGAAAGCAGTGAACCCGAAACACCACTCAATAATTCTAATCGATCAGTCACGAGATAAAAAGAACAATAATTCAATACTTCATTATAGCAGAATTACAATCACTGTTCACATCGTGTGTTAGATGAGAACAGTTAAAAGTCCTGTGATCGCGGATCGAAAATTTTCACGTCATAATGAGTAACAATCTAACCATCATTGTGTTTGTTTACATTGCTTTCTTGAACTCACAGCAGCGGCTCCTAACATCAGTGTTTGTTTGAAAGCACACAGCCTCTCATACGTGAGTTATTCAATGAGCAAATCACGACTTTATTTTACCCATGAAAAATGAAGGCTTATTTCGCCAACCAACGGCGTACCAATGCAAATACGACGTATTTATTCGCTTTTAATCTTTTTAAGAAATTCGTCGAAAGCCGCCTCTAATTTCTATTCAGAACTTCATCATCAAGTATTGTAACTTCATTGGAAACTCAATTATGAAGAAGGACAAAATCTATCCGATAATGAGATACCGATGGCTCACTAACTTTGACAGGCTTCTTATCAGAGAAGTTTCTTGACAAACAACAGGATCATCAATTAATTAGTAGAAATAATATTACGACAACCTGTTCGATAGCCCAAGAGGAAATGAAAATATACCGTTGATGACATAAATACTAATGGGTGTGAATTAATTTGACTCCTTGATCTGCAACTTCGTCTTATTTTATTGAGGGCGAATTCATCAATTGCTTTTGAGAGATGGTGGACGGAGACATTTTTTAAACAAATTGTGAAAAAGACTCAATTTCTTAAAAAAGCCCTCCTGAACTTAACTTAGAATATTACCTGCACTACTTAAGCGTCTCTTTTGCAGGTTTTTCACAAGGGGTTGACGAGAGCAAGAAGAATATTGTTTGTGATTATTGAAATTTATCAAACAAGTTGTCTGTAGCTATGGAAGCCAAGAAAATGCGCTTTCAACTTGGACGAGACCGTAGAACATTCATTGCACGCGTACCGAGCGAAGAAAGTGTACTCGAAAATCAATGGACTAAAGTTGAGCGTTTGCAGAAGCCTTTGCTTTTTTCAATTGCTTAAGTCATTTTTAAGTCGATTTCCTTGATGCACGAGCAATATGTTTGCAGTTACGTTTCGTTCGTTCAATGAAATTATTTTTCTTGCCCAAATATTTTAATATATTTTTGAACTTTGAACTTATATATTTATGTTCAACTAATATGTTTTTCATGCCTTACGAAAGAAAGAACGCCTTTCCTGTATTCCTAAAACTGAACATTTGAACGTTCATACTATGTTCACAGACTTCTTGTTACCTGCTCGATTGCAAATAATAACTATCAGATTTCGAAATATCTCTTCGTGAAATTAGAATTGTTTCTTAAAATGAAACAACAGTCTAACGAAGTCTCTCTCACAGTACTGATCCTGCATCACTATAGTTTGTTAAGGTTCATGACAACTACACAGGTTGTCTTCGACGTACCGGTTGGGTGTGTTTTCAGAATTTTAGCTCATGGCATTCGTGCTCTTGAGTCGAGAACTCGTTTTGAAACCCTTGGAGCCAAAAATTGTAAACACAAATCAAATCGGGCATACAACGAGTACGATATTCAATCATCAATGACTATACCTAATTCAGGCGACATTTGCATTGAGTATACTCTGCAGTATATGTACATTTGTATACTCGGATTTAAAAATTACATTGTATTGTTCAAAATTATAATTTAACTTACGACCGTGTGCACTGTATATCTGTTATCATTGTGAACTTCCAAGACATTTCTCCTATCTGTCCGCACCCAACCTTGAGAATCAGGCAGCAAACAAATGTTGCAGCTACTGAGGGAATAACGGGAAGTGTTTTCTTCGGGTGATATTTTGGTGGGTGGAGTGCACTGCATGAATTAAGTATAGCGTCAGTTTTAAGCATGGGGGCAAGGACTGACTCAAGAAGTGGGCTAAACGACGTCGTGGTCTCATTTTTCAACCCAGCGCAATGTTGTGTGAGGCACGAAGATTTTTAGGTCTCACAAACGCGCATTTCAACAATTGATCTTGTATATGTTCGTAAAAATAAGCCGTCATATTTACTCAAATTTAAAGTTCTAACCTTCTAAACACGTTGAATATTTCATCGCATAACTTCGTAACATGTTTTGATGACCATCTTCTTGACTTGTTCAGTCGACGATAATTAATGTATTTGAGATCCGATAAATGACTCTTTGTTTTAGATTTGAAAACCATGCAAACATATATATTCTCGGATCTATGATCTAACTATCTTAAAATGAAGATCAATTTTTCATTTATTCATATAATTACAGCATCGCTTTTGATGATCATGATAAAAAATACAGGGTGTTGACAGGCACTACAGTAGGTGGAATGCTGCGTAATGGATAGTATTTCCTGCTCACATTCACTTAAAAATAACAGAGAAAGGAATCGATCTCCTGGAAATTTTTATGGTTTTGTTCAAGCTTGACTGATTGAGTTCTGAACAAATTGTCTTGTAAGTATTCTAATTCTAAGATTCCGAGAATTATTAGTTTTATTCTACTAGTAAAATAAGTCTAATTCTAATGGTAAAATAAATCTAATTTAATTCTAATACTAAACATTTCGTTTGACAAAACTGCGATATTTTTCCTCGTTGTCCCGAAAGGATATTTTTGCAGGGAGCCAAGAAAAAGTTACTCATTAGTCGGAACCACTGGGGCATCTTCTCATTAAATTGTGCTTTGCATGACCTGTTGCCTCGCTTGCTCTAGTATCCAATTACTCATTAGCGTTTTTTACGGGTGCTTCAAATGTGAAGAGAAGAATTGACAAAGTTATTTCAGCTAAGTTGAATGTTCCTCGAACAATACATGATAAATATTCTCGAGTTTCCTGCGAGTTTAATCTAAATTCTTTTGCACCGTGTGCCTAATTATTTTGCACCTGTTTTGCTCAGCTCGCACACGACTCCCCAAAAACGCGTCGCAACTTATCGCCGAAGTTGAGTCAGTTTTATAATAAGAGAATATCGAATACCCGCAAGTTATCGGAGACTCTCAAAGTTGCATTGAGAATGAAATAAATAATAAGGAAAGTGGTGGCATTCGTGTATCGAGAATCGAGGACGCCATTGGCTTTCACGTGGTGCCATCGATCCCTCTAATTAAGCCTCGCTGCAGCGGCGGTGCGTCCGTTCTGCCCAAAACCTAAATTTGATTCCCGCCGGGAAATTCATGCGGCCAGTGATTGTTGCTCACCAAAACACTGCGCCAACCGTCGCGTAGGTTTGAATTTTCGACCAAAGTAATATACAGTATTAATAGATGGGCCTGAATGATGCACGCAGCACGACACTGCTCTACAGAGCAAATTATTAGATAATTTTCACAATTCCTCGACACAGTGACGTTACTAAAGTTAAGTGCTGTTAATTAATAATCAAATTCAATTGCGGTAAAGGAGGGTTCGGTTGTTCGCTAGAACTTGGCTCGACTACAGAAACAATAACAGCGTTCAAAGGAAATGCGAATCAAATTTTTTCGATGCAGTAAACATTTTACCTGAGCGTTCAAAACTGAGCTCTCAAACTTGGAAAAGGTTCGGGTTGTTTAACATGCAGTTGAGGAGAAAATATCTCTTTGACACACTAATCTTCTTCCAAACGTTGATCGAGTTCTCATTCCGAATGAAGTATTTTGAAGAGAAATTGTAACTTTCATTTACTTTTAAAATTGAGCAAGTGAAATGCTGATGATATTGTAAATTAAGAAATTCATGTGTCTTAGATGATATAAAGTAATAATTAAGAATGAAACTCCTTTGATTACGTAAAAATCATTTTCGCCACCTAAATTCATAGCCTTTACGCTCAGTTCATTTATATTTGTGATGTCGAGGGAATCAATAAGTAAAATTGAACAGGTTGAAGCACGATTCGGGAAAGTTTCCTCCAGTGGCCGACACAGCGAAACTCGCAGGAAGACCTAACGACTCTAACTTGTGTGGAGTGTGTAACTTGTGTGGAGTGCGTAACTTGTGTGGAGTGTGTGACTTGTGTGGAGTGTGTAACTTGAGTTGAATTAAGGGAACTTGGCCTGAAGCGTGCGCTGGATGCGAGAATAATGGAATTTTTAAGTACCGGAATAGTATTCCCGTTGCGGACTGAGACCAGTTTCTGCAGACGGCGTTCGCTGGCAACACAAATGAGAGATGAACCTTGTGAACTCAATGTCAGATGCTTCAAATTATCAGGAAAAGAAAAGTTTTCCTATATTTCCAGTTATTATTCTACTCTAGTGACTCCGATTAGTAGCCGAGTGGAATTTTGTTATGGCGAAGGATCTTGAAATAAGAATTTAGACTTATGGAGTATAGTTAAACATGTGGCTGTCAGCAGCGTAAGTTGTGACTCACAGCTTCCGTGTGCACGGGATGCACGGCAAAGAGAGCAGCACTCAGCAGCACGGCAGCAGTGGGCAGCAGCAGCACGTGCAGAAGCACGTGTGTGTAGAGGCTCACCACGACGCAGTGCAGAAGCACGTTCACCATGTGGGACACACTCGACACACTGCGACCCAGCAACCATCTCTCGAATCTGCGGGCGGCGGAAAGAATTCATGTTAGGGGACATTACATTAAAACTACCTGGAACTACCATTTAATATTACATCAATTGGCTAAGGATGACATTCGTTTGTGGGTAATCTTGTTTTTGAAATGGGAGAAAAGTCCCTGAATTACTGTTACAGTATCAGACAGAGTACCAATTTTCGATACTTTAAATTGAGATTGGTTGTGACAATATGGCGAGTCTATTCTTAATGAATATACCTCAAAGTATCCAAAAAGATCCTTAGTATTTGTGATTTTCCTAATTTATCACGTAAACACCTTGAGAAAGCCATTTTCCATGCGCCTGAGTCAAAAGCGTTTATAAGACAGCAGCTGTCGATGTTAACCAACAGATGGAGTTGGTTGCATTTCCTCAATTCTGCAATAGGCTCTTTTAAAAAGTGTGCTGAAGAGACCCTATTTCTCAGGTATGCGTTGAGGACAGCAAGCTCATTATATAAAACTCTGGTGGTATACATTTCAGTCTAGAAGTTGTGGAGGTCTGTTGCATTTGCTTTGCCCGTAGCCTGAAGAGTTTACTTCTTATTGGAGGTGGGTTTTACAGGACGGTACAGGGTCCTGGCTTCTGTTGTCGTCATTCCACTCGGTGACTGACGCGCTGGCTTTGCAGCTCGTACTGAGCTGGTGAGTCTAGAAATGAATTGTCCTCTAATTGTCTAGTAGGCATAATTCAACTTTATACCTGAGAGGATTACGTTCTAATTAAGTTGTTTCTAAGAAGTCATTCGGGAAAACATCGTGAAAAAAGATTTGCACTGTGTTTTATAGACGCACGAATGCTTAGGATGTTGGTTGAATAGAAAAATAAGTTAATTTTAGAGAGCTGGAGGACGATCAATGTACAAAACAATTACCATTACTTGTTCAGTTTGCTGCATAGACCTACCCCCTCTCAATTACACGTAATGACTACGTAGACTTGCGAAATTGTGCTTATGTTTTGACACATTCGATGCAACTGCGTCGATGGAAGTTTTAATTTTTGAAGTGTACACGGAGAGTTAGGGCGAAATTTGACGGACAGCGGCGTAGTGAGAGAGGCAGGAAATCCAACTTGTATTTCCCATCACATCCGAGATCCACCTTCCACTGCAGACTGAATGTAATTCCAAAATTTACCGGCCTTGTCAGTAAAAGCTGCAAGCTAGATACGTTTGTTCCGTGAATTACAAGTTGAATTCGCTTTGAGAAAACATTTGGTGCCCATGTGGTGCAGAAATCTTTGGTGCCCTTGTCAAACAGAAATGTGTGGTGCCCTTGTGGTGCAGCAATATGTTTGGCGCTTTTGTGGTGCAGTAATATTTGGTGCCCTTGTGATGCAGCAATATTTGGCGCCCTTGTGGTGCAGCAATGTTTGGTGCCCTTGTGGTGCAGCAATGTTTGGTGCCTTTGTGGTGCAGCAATGTTCGGTGCCCTACTTGTGTAAAAATGTTTGGTGCCCATCAGGGGCAATGATGTTTAATGTTTGGTGTCTTAGTGGTACAGCAATGTTAGGCATCCAAGTGACACAACGTTCGATGGTTCATCGTAAATTCATTTCTTTTACATATCTACGTTTCCTTTCTTCATGTGAAACTTTCCGTGATGAATGCCAGTCCATTCTAAGACCAAAATTACGTTTGCCTCCTGTTGCCTCGGCAGCTCGATTGAAGAGTGATTAGAGAAGACGAGAGAATATTCCGCCACGGGAAAAGTATCTACGCGTTTCCCAAAACGCGATATTCTTCACGTGCTTCACGCACGATAAAAACTCGATGGTTTTTTTCGTGCTTCTAGAGCATAACTTTTAGGGTAAATTTGAGAAGAGAAAGCCAAACTGATCAACACGCAGTCTTCCAAACTGCGTGTGCCCCTCCAATCGCTTGAACCCTCGCATCTAATGCAACTTTTATGCCCTCAAATACACATACTTTGAATAAAGGCGAATTTACATGCGAAAAATTTCGGAAGATTGATTTGTGTTTCCATTACTTCTAGATTGATGCAACTTAAAATTCGATTTCTCATAAGTGAGATACGAAAACTATCTCTCACTTAAGTGGTTCCGTATACATGAACAGAAAAAATGTGTTGGAGGGAACCGTGCCGAAAAAAGGATGTAGTTTTCTCCCCTTTTCCGTCCTTCAATTTTCGAGAGGAAATTTTATGATTTGTAATCATGAAGCAGGATCTCGAGTTGAGCGTCTTAGCAATAAATGTTTATGTTTTCTCGAGAGTAGAATCCTTCGAATTCATTTTTATAAGGAATTGTCTGATAAAAGGTCTTCAGATGCCTCCACATTTTTCCTTGGCTGGCAACTTGTCTGACACTTCACTCTGAAAACAATCCTTAGTAGCTGAATTCTAAACTCGCAACCCAAAATCTATCATGCACTGTTAATTCTTGAAGCAGCTCAATTATGCAATAATGAAGACTCTTTTCTTCTAGCGTTGTGAACACCGGAAGGCAATACTCACGTAAGCTTTTTTCAGTGAGGCAAACTACGAACATCGGCGCGTGTTCCACAATCTTTTAAATTTTAAAAATCAAATTTCAATTTTTCAGAGGATCGAGCAGCCGTAAAAGCTCAGCTGAAATTCGAGTCGGTGCCATTCCAGCGTGGGACTAACTGCCACCATTCTTGCTGCATTGCCATGTTATCAAAAATTTATCGAGGGGAACCAACACAAGCCTTTGGAAATATTGCGAATCGCAGAACTTTTCAGGCTGGGGTCTGAAACGAAATATTTTTGGATGTCTATTTCATTCGTGTCGATCTAGACCATGCAAAGCTCAATGAATAGGCAATTTGGTTGTTTGCGGCCTTCCTTTGTACGCTGTTTTTCTCACTCACTCATTCACTGAAAGTAATGCGTAGGAATCTCCACATCGATGCTCGAGAGGGTGGCCTCTACGAAGCATTATTATTTAAAAGTTAATTTACTCCCGTTTCTTTACAGATCGCACTAAGCAATACATAATTTGCCTTGTTTCAAACGAATAAATGTTAACCTAAAGCACAATTTCGACTGACGTTTAACTTTTACTTCACACTAATTTATTTAATTGAATATAATTTTACCCCCAACACTGCTACCGCGTTTTGATAGTTCAATATTACATTTATAGCAGAATGTAGTACATTTTCTCCAACATCTAGTGATATTTAGAAATTATCCATAAAAAAAAAAAATTTTTATACGGTCTCCACTTGGTCGAGGGAGGAGGGAAGCTCAGCTGCACTCCCCCTCTAATTAACGCTCCCGTACCTCGCCTGCAATCTTGTCGAGATTTCCATTATAGTTATTCTCGCAAATTTATTTCATTCAACAGCTTTTGAGTTATGCAGTCTCAATTAGCATTAAGATGTAATTTGTATGGTAGCACAGATTATAAACAAGACGTCTAATTATTTCTGCGATTGAAGGAGATTCTTACATTTTATCCAAATGCTTTTTCAAAAATTCCAAGCCTTTAAAACATTACTTTCATCAGAATTGGAACACTTGAATATTAGTCGTCAAATGTAATACGCTCATAGGAAAGTAGCATAAAGGTAGAAAGAATCCTTGATTTTATTGTAGGAAATGGTTGTTCTTGGGAGGTTGCCCGGTTAACCCGATCGGACATTTTGTTCTCATAACAAACTGAACCGATCACTTGAGACTCGAGCTCATCCTGAAAGTTTTCTAATAAGATTTTCTTGGCCTATTACGCCTGTGACCAAGCGGCCATCTCGTGCAGGAACTGGTACGTCCAGAGACCGTATGATTATGCGGAGAGGCGCTTCCAACTTGCTGAGTCAGGCCAAAGTTAACAAGGCGTGCGCTGGCGGGGGAGCTCTTCTGTCCAAAGACCTAGGACTCCTCGATTTGTTTGCTGCCACTCTCACATTGTTTGATGCTCTGCTCAAATGATTGCTCTTCGCTTCTCAAGAGGATCTTTTTCACTGAAATCGCTTAAAATGCAGCCGAAGATATGATTTCGCGACCGTCCCGTTACTCGTTTGAAAATTAGAGTATTCGCCAGCAAGCCAAATCCCGCCCGTATTATTTAGTCGTGTTCTACTGCATAAGTTATTCAACTTTACGTCACTAAGTCAAGACACAGTTAAGTCTTGCGGAAGAGACGAGGTCCGTTGTCTAAAGGGCACATCCCTCTCAGCATTGTTTGATGTTCCACGGCCACTGTTTGATCTAGCAACTTGGCGTGCCCTGGTGCAGGCGCTGTGGTTCGACTCAGAATAATATCCGGCACTCACAGCAAAACGTTACATGTCTACACAAAGGCTGGTATTAGTGAAGTGTGTTGAACCTTGTAAAAATTTTGGGGTTGGGTAAGCTCAGACGTACATGCGGTATTCGGTTTCGTGAAAAACGTTACATATAACTATTTTAATTACTGAGAATTTATCGAAACTGGGGATCTCATGGAAAATCAGAAACCGTGAGATTCAGCGTAGCATTGACCAGCCTTGACTACGCAGTGTTACTGAATATTTGCGTATGTTTTACTCGAAGAAAATACCGAATACTGACCTATTTGTTAAATACTCAAGCTCATAAGACATGACTGGCTACTGCCCTCGAAATCATAATAACGGATTGAGGGATGACTCGAGTTGTTTGACAAACCAAGGCGATAGAATTTATGCCTCTCTCGTGCCGTTAATTGTTCAAGGACTTGCTACTAGGAAGCCATTCGTTAGTGTGATTGGCCTCCGTGCTTACGTCATCGCTCAGCACGGTGCCATCGGCAGCCACGGACCGCTCAAAAAAGCATTACAGGGAGCGACGGTTGGCACAGTTTGGCGTAGAGGGCAATTTTATATACAAAAAATTAATTTTTCTCAATGAACCCTCTCGGAGATTTCTGTACGCTTAGCAAGGGGATGGAATATTTGCCAATGAAATATTACTGCTTAAAAATCTTAGCTAGTGAAAGAAATTATTTTACTTGAATTTATAGTCTAGCCCGTAGGTCAGCAGCCTCTGACTCGTGAACTAAACAAAACACTTTTGATCACTGCATTGGCAGTCATTTTGGTTTAAAAAAATTGTACGTCTTCCAGAGAAAAACTTTCAAAAATATTTGATTTTACTGGTTCTCTCAACTAAAAGGGTTTCCGATCCCGGGTCTACATTAACATCACATTGAGGACCTTTATTTTTTCATACCAGATCTGAGTCTCGTGGTCGAACAATTTCAATTTTAGAACACGCTATTTTCGCACTGTATCTTAATAATAATTCTCGTCTTATTGTAAGACACATCAGAGTTTCAATGCAGAATCAATTTGTACTGAACACAAATTCAATGTCAGAAACAGAAAACATACTGTACGTGGAATTTATATACGGCCAATTTTTTAAGTAATATTATGCAGCTCCAAACATAAAATTCACGTTCTGAATCACTTTTATCACAGAAGTGTTCCTGTCGCATCGGATTGTTAGTGATAGGAAAAAAATTCTTAATTTCTTGAAGTCTGATTTGCAACTTGGGATTTGGTTATAGTGACCACTCACGCACGGCTCCTACAGAAATAAATATTTAAACAATAGATGATGTCTCCACCCTGGGAGACCAACGTAAACATATTCAACAAGAAAAATAGAGTGGAAGCCACGATTAATATCATCCATGCCCAAAAAGAAAACCCGTTACACCACGACGCTTCAGCAGCAGTCAAGAAGGGCAGCTACACCTTCGAAGTTCCGACGAGCGACGCATGAACAACACACATCGGACTTCTGTGTTTTGAATTCCTTGTTTAATGACGAATTTTTTTCGACATTACATAGGAATACTAGTTAGATAAATCATCTGTTTATCTCGTGTTACTTAGAACACGAATTACGCCTGATATTTAATTTGGATTTCGTGTAGACATCGTTGGTTACCGATACAAGTCTGTCAAAAAATGTAGCCCTAAATTAATTCAGCGGGCAGCCGACCATCCCTACGTCACTTGTACGCCACTCATACTCCAGACTTTGAAGTGAAAGATTGTACTTCCTCCTGTGGGCATTGATTGCTCTGTTGTACTGAAGGGCAGCGCACTCGGCAAGACGTGACGCATTAATATAACATCACTGGACTCTGAGCAGTCCATAGCAGCGTATCATGTGAGATGTTACTAGCGATACACAAATGTGCAACTATTTACATATTGCCGTGAATGTCTTTCCGACAACTTCTCCATGAGCTTTGCACATCCCACCGCTCTTAAGTGGCTCACTCGCACCTCCGGTTACGAGTTACCCTGTAATCGTGTTCAGTTACCAATTACCCTCTCCAGTTAAGAGTTACCCTGTAATCGTGTTCAAATAATCGCTCCTCTTTCAGCATCTCATGGTGTGGAGATTTTACTCGTACCTTCAATATGTCTGCATAGATCACCTTCATTAGCCTCATTAATGTCTTCGTTCTGATTGTTAATCTTGTACGCAAGTAAATTCATTGTTTCAATATTATTGATTCGTTACATTTTGTATTATAATATGTTCAGCTGAGTTATGATTTATTTCATTGAACGTTGAAAGGAACTTAAAGGTGCATCATGAGTCGAGTTCATATCTAACTGAGTATTAGAAATCTCGTAATCTGCATTCCTACAGTTCCAAAGAGTGATAAGACGATATATATATATATATATATACATATACAAATATATATATATATATACATATTTATAAAATATCAATACAACCTCTAATTGAGTGGGCCTTGACTTCGCCAACGCTTGCGATCATCATTTTTATTGCTCGGTCAATTCGATATCTTTCACGTGAGGGTTAAATAGGACACAATTTCTTATCATTGAATGACTCACTAAATTAACAGCTATTTGTCACGGGGAATTAAGATAGTTTGCTGAGAATTCAAGAGGAAGCAGCACATTTGATTTACCTCATTTCATGCGAATTCGCGCAAAGTACGAACAATTACGATGAATCAGAAAAAATACAGAAGACGAAAAGGACAAATAGATGCACGACACCGCAGCTGCTAATAACAGGTAGAAGATACGTTCAGTTTCACAGGGGTGTTTTTTTGTTCTTCATTTTTCATATATCATGAAAATTATGAAATGTTTCTATGTTCTGAGATAGTTCGAAAAAAAGTTTTTTTTAAAATTAAATCAGCATTCAAACCATTTAAAATGCGCTCAATACAACCCAAATATTTGAGCTCCACAATACCATTACCATTTTAATGAAAATAAATTCCATTAAAAATTGCACCAGTTAAATTTAGTTGATTTCACTTAATGATCTATCTCCGCTTAAAATATTCGTACATACCACAGAGACTAATTTTTATTCAAGGTTCTTCATAAATTTGTTTCTCACTTACAGTTCAGTGATAGTAAAATTAAACAATGAACTTATGAAACTATCATCAATTTGATACAGATCTTTGGTGTACCAATGCATGAATTGTAATAATATCCTCCAGTGCTGAATTTTTAGTATTAACAGTTACTTAGATATGTCTTTCTCAATGCTACCACTGAGAGACAAAATTGGATTAATTTCCGTGCTGAAAGATAAATTAAAATCCGCTTTATGTTTTGTGTACACATAATGACGTACGTATATATAACCCTCGATATGCGTATGGCTTCCTTCTTTTATGCACGTTTTGAGTTGTGTTCAAAGTCTTCGTCAAATACTAGATGAAACAAGTACGTCCCTCTTCAAAGACTCCAAGAAGTCTGACACCAAAAAGAACCAGTAGAAGACGAGGTAACCATGATGAATTGATTCCTGCTAGCCATTTGTTTTATAAAATGTTAAATCTCCACACCCAATGAGCCATTCATTTACGTACATTTAGCGCTAACATCAACACTTCGCAGTCACCAAACTGCTCGCTGTTAATTACTTACAAATGTTTACAAATGTTTAATGTTTACAAATTGGACAGCACCGATGTCTACAAGGAACATCGCTGCGCAGGTGTCGAGGTTCGAACATGAGTGAAAATTATTGCACAGAAAAAAGATTTGTACTAATTGAGGAACTTGTAAAATAATATTCCAATTCCAAATGCAGTTGGCGTGCAATATTATTAGCGTAAACTTTAGTTCGCCTCGCTACTGAGAACTAAATTTGAAGCTCTAAAGTCTTCCAAATTGCACAGGAATTTGGACGTTTCGAGAGCGCTGCCGGAAGTTGCCGTTACCTTTGGAGATGATCTCCTGCCATGTGCTCAACTCCTTCTAATTATTATTCCAACTATCTTCTGTAGTCGTCCAGCATCGACTTAAAACTATACGTTGATTTAGAAACTTTCGCTTCCCTTAGATTTTAATGGATATGACACAGCGCCATTAACTTCAAGCGGGACGAACAATTATTATATTAAACACGGAATTTTCATAGTTTTGTTCATATAAAATTTCTGTGGAATTATCAACGTCATACGGTATTTTCAAAGGTGAAGTGAATGAATTTACAAAAGAAAGTGGACTTGAACGAGTCTCTCGTCGGAACTCTAATCTCAGCTAAACACTGAACCCACAGCTACGGAAGCTCAGATTTAGACTCTACGGCTAGAGCCAGCAGCGGTGTGCAGTATTAAGTCTGTGCTCGTGAGAATTAATCCAATTTTAAACTTCAAAACAATGTCTTGACATTCAATATGGTAAAATAAAAAAAATCATTTTTCTATGTTTTACTTTACATTAGGGTTGAGAGGTTTAAAGTATTTTGATTCTATGAAGAATTTATAATATGAAAAATTTGAGTAACATTCTGTAGATGACAAAATTTTGACATTTCTTCTGTTTACTGGAAGCGAATACTCGTTTTCTTGCCATTTTAGGTTTGCACGTAAATTTCAGAATTATTTATGTAACCTACTGCATCAGTGATGGAAAATAACTCTAAAAAAGACTTCAAACGGAAAAAATTATGTTTATTCGAGCTCCCTGAGAAAACAGGAGAAGTAAATAGTACAACTTTAACATCATGTAAAAACATCACAGGGATTTAACATCGCTTGTCCACAATAAAATTGGCCGTAAGCGTGGGAATTCCTAAGCCAAAAGCTTCAAAGTCATACGTATATAACTTACACACGTTAGCAGATATCATAGTCTTCGTTGTTAATGAAATGGATTATAAAATCAAAAACACGTTTCTGAAAATAATTGCATTTATTGTACTTCAAATCTGACTCCATTCCTCAGACACCTAGGGTCGCCTCACTCAGCCGTGCGATCATTAGCGATTTGACCATTTCGCGCAACAAGTACGAATTAAAAAAATTCTGATCTTTTCCTGTCGAGAAGAATAAATCTGTTGCACGACGTGCAAGTCGTTGAGGGCGGCGGGACCGAATTCTGGACTATCGCTCTAGCTCTATATACGGTATATGTTCATCTCACTCTATGTGCAATTCTGGACTATCGCTCTCGCTCTATATATATGTTCATCTCGCTCTATATGCAATTCTGGACTATAGCTCGAGCTCTATATATATGTTCATCGCACTCTATATGCAATTCTGGACTATAGCTCGAGCTCTATCTATATGTTCATCTCGCTCAATATGCAATTCAGGACCATAGCTTATACATATGTTCATCTCGCTCTATATGTAATCCTGGACTATAGTGCTCGCTCTATATACATGTATCTCAGATCTCGTCACAGTTTCTCTCCTCGACTCAAGCTTTCGATGGACATCTGGGTAAGGAAACAAGTTTTCATGGAAAAACTAGGTAAGTAAGCAAGTTTTCATGGAAAAACTAGGTAAGTAAGCAAGTTTTCAAGGAGAAGCGATGTAATTAGATTTTCAACGAACTGCTAAGGAAGGACAAAATGTTAATCAGAATTCAGATGATATTACGGCTCCAGTTATTACGTCAGGAACTTGAATACATATTCCAATGTGTATAGTCGGTACGTCCCTTTGACTTTAATATTACATCATAGGAAAAAAGTTTCATATTTAATATTTAATTTGAAATGCTCAAAGTTTGTAGCAATAAAGGTTCAAAAATTCGAGGTGGTTTTAGATCATGAATGAATTTTTTTAAGCAGTAATTTGTGCTACCATGGGTAAGCATTTGTGTCAATGATGGAAGAGAAATATGCTATGGCTACTATACGATGCGTAATTTTCTTCTAGATATGGTTTGCTGCATTCTTGTGATAAAAGTTCAACTGACATGAACGTTTGCGAAGCTACCTATTTCAGGGGTTTCCTATTTTCCTATTTTTTAGTTAGTCCATTTGCATATCTGATGATATTTTCAAATAAATAACATTAACATAGAACTGACATTAAAACGTGCTACTTCATTCCTGCATTACGTGAAATTTGTGTCCTCCGACATTACGTTACAGCGATCAGAGAATGTATTTCGAAGGACATTTAAATGAAGCGCGTCAAGCTGTAGGGAGGGTGTTCACAGAAGGAAGTCCTCAATTTCGTAAAAATAAATTGCGATTGAAAGAACGTGTGATAAAAACAAAACAAGTTTTTAGATGATTTCATGGTTGGACTTTAACTGCAAGAAATTCACGAGCCATGTTGGCAAATGAAAGATTGCTTGAAAAGCCATTTAATATTATAACTATCGGTTAATTTTTTAAGGACATTTTGGCCATAAAGATATCGGCAGGCAAACTGGTCAACTATCTAATCCCAAATAGGGTCTGAACCTTTTCATGTTATATTCAATCAGGTAAAGAGCTTAATGTGACAAGCCTACAGTAACTTATCTCGGTAACCAAATAATAAAAGGCACCATAACAAAAGGTGTCTGTATGAAATGTACTATAACAAAATGTACCAAAAGAAAATGTTTCGTAACAAAAGGAAACCAAAACAAACGGTTCCATGACAAAGATATCGTAACAATGATACCATAACATAAGCTTCCCTAACAAAAGGCTCCAGAACAAAAAGTATCACAAAAAAGAAAAATATTATATTTGTTGGCTTGCAAGACCCAGAAGCCTTTACGGGTCAGATCTATTATTTTTACCTACCTTTCCCTCTGTTATTTCCAGGTCAGTTTTACTCCACGGCAATTACTAACGTTCGAATAAGACCGCATAATTATTTTCTGCAAAACAACCTCGTAAAATAGAGGAGCGTCTAAAGCTGTGGTGAAAGCGGTGTATAAATTTCACAAGAGCGTCGATAGACCAGACGCTGAAGGCGGTGATCGGTCGGTCCTTCGAGTCAATCAATACAAAAGAAAGGCTGACGATCACAACAAACTCTCTTTACGTAAAATAGGTAACAGGAAAAGGCAAAAAAAAGAAAACTTGTGCCTATTTCTGTAAAAGCTCAAAGTTAGCCATAAAGTGTAAATTATAATTCTAGTAGGAATGACCAACCTGAAGCTGAGGATGACGATCGGCCGATAGCTTTTATGCGAGAGTGGATGGTCTAGCCGTCTCCCCCAGAAGTCGTTAAGGAACACTTGCGTGAGGGGAGTCGCCCCCTGAACATCCCTGTTCTGCACCACGGCACTCAGGTCGTCGTGCACATAATCGCCGAATATTCCGTTTAAATATACGGCCGCTGAGAGGAGCAGCGCGGCGCACTGGATCTTCACGTACAAAACTTGGCTTTTGTCGCTGTCGTTACGAGGATGAGACATCGTCACTGAGATCCCTGGCGCACTGGACGATGTCTTGGTTCAGTCCCAGAACAACGACGACGTAAGTTGTCTTATAGACGCCGTCATGAGGGTATGGAAATTTTTTCATAGAAAAACCACTGAACGCAACGCCTCGAGCATTTTGACGCACGAAATTCAATGTTTCTTGGCACGGTTTTTCTCCAGGGAGTTGTGTGCACGCGGTAAAAGATGCGGAAAATTAGGCAAGAAATTCAACGGCTTTGAGAAATTGTTGCAGTTGAGCGGGCCCCCCGTAGTGTCAGCGCCGAAATCAAGTGGAACAGTTCCGTGGGTAACAATGTTGAGTCCTCCCGTGAAATTTGAAATAAACACGTAATAGCACCTCAGCTTTATGCGGATCAGAATTAATTGAAATTGAACGCACCTGTTATGCTACTAATATGAAGTTTTCCAATAATTAACAAAACGCCTGTGGCGGTTCTGAAATGTTGGAATTATAAGATAACGTGAACGATCCTCCGAGATATTTCTAGGTCATTTACCTCATGACAAAATAAATTGAAAATCCCGGCAGTCCGCGAATAATAATCGGGCGACTCTGCAGAAAATATGGTAATTCTAAGGCTCATCTCTTCTTTCTAGAGCGCAGTTAAGTAATAAAAATAGGCCGGAATTTGGGAAGAAGTGCAGCGAACTCATGCCATTTACATCTGCAGCACTCATGTCCGCTCCATAAATATCATAAAAATACATTAGAACTTCCTCGAGATATCACAAGATTTGGACGATCTCCAGCAGAGGGCAGAGCTTATGTTGATAAGGGGCAACTAGGAAAGAAAAAACAGTCCAGTACAATTTGAAATTTGGTCACGACCACGTGAGAAAGCTGCTGAGAAATCACCAGAGTTCATATTGCCTCAGAGGGGAGACTATCGTCCCTCTTTTTTCATCCTTCTCACTTCTTCCATTCCTTCTCTTCACGAGTGTAGACTTTCTGTAGGCGCGGATGGGCGGGTGACGTCGCTTAAATGGAATTAAGATAGTTCTCATTGGTCAAAATTCTTCTCAAGTGTGAAATAAAATTTCGAAGCTATTTTAGAGGCCTGATATTTTTTTCTTGGAATTGAGACATAGAGCATTTAATGATCTAAGCGGAAATGCCTGCACCGCTGAGCAGTGTTGCAAGGCTTAAAATAAAACGAGGAATTCATACGAAAATGTGATATGCAGGTTTACGAGCCCCTGTGTGTCTCGTACGTGACTGCGTTTTTCAAATTTAGTTCACTCTCTTCTGAAAATCCCATCCTAATTAGGTTACTCCCTGCTTCAGCCATGAGTTTGTTCGCCCAGTTGAATAAACACTACAACACTGCTATGAAATTAACTTTCATCCACTGAATTAAAATGGCGAAAGCATTGATTTTTTCTTATTCATTGAGAATGGCAATACAACATTTTCTTACTGGCATTTGAAATTAGCTTTCCAGTCGAAATATTTGGAGGAGAAACTGCATGCATTTGTGCGGATGATACATAGCGGAGTTTGACCCTCAAGTCAAGAAAAAACGTCTGAATTAGGGGTTGAATTTTGGACTGGTCTGCATCATACGACATGTTCAGGCTATTTTATACTCTATCGATCGCATTTTTTCCTTTGTCCCGCTTTTTACAAGCTGCACTGCTACTCCATGCGCCTGGCTATTACATTTTTGTTTTCTACTACTTATTTAAAGCCTTTTTATTTCACTCTAATTATTTATAATTTCCTGTGATTGCGTCCCTCCTTTCCTTTCTCATTATATATTATTTACCTTCAAGCATCATGTTTTTGCGAGAGTTTTGTACTCCCACTCCATTTGCGTGGCTTCATTTACGTTCAAGACGCATTGTCCCTATGAGGAGGAGTGGCACAGCGCGCCTGTGTGGCGACAGCACCAAGACTAGCACTCAAGTGTCAAATTTGCTCGGGAATTTAAGAGCAGCTTCTGAAATACACCAAGGCCGATGAACGCGACTGAAATCTCCCATGTAATATACAGTTGAAATCAAGGTGTGAATGACCAGAAAAGCGTTCCTTAGACACAGGCGAGATTTGTGCACATTTCTCTCATATAAATGGCATTTATCACCCAGATGTCACTCTGAAATTCCTAGAATGCATAACTGATATCTGTTTACGGTCTCCCGTATTATCTTCAGTACTTCTGTTTAGTGATTAAATCCGTCTGCTTTTCCTTCTTCACCTCCCTTTCCAATTAGTGTGGAACTAACAGTTCATTATTTCAATAGTGAATTCCATAATCAATGTGAAGTCTCTTTTTTTAAAGTAGGGTGCAATTGTACTACCTATTTTAGTGTTCACCACTCGTTATTATGCCTCAGCACAATATGGGCCCACAAAGTTCTGTCGCTGCACAGATGGACCACACGCCCTATGGGTTCAGAATACTAGATGGTTAAGGTACGAATTATTTTTCCACACTGAAAAGAAAAACTGGATTGTGTTGATTCACTTCCTGAGTTTTTTCTTGTCCCACTAGTTAATTTTTGCGAGTCACCTCGACTCAGTTTTCCATCAGTGAGTCAAGATGACTCACTTTTCGTCCTTGGATATAATCGTGTTAAGTCTCAGGTATTGAAAACCAACATTTGGAGCAAAACTCAGTTCGATATGAGTCACGACGACCACCCAACAACTTTTTCAGAGCTCAGTACTCCCTATCATATCTTTTCCCCCCGTTTCCTCAGAGGGTTGTTTTTGCCCGCAACTTGCCAGCTGTCTACCCGCCTCGTTTACGGGCGTTGCGTCCAGAGGCGGTCGTCGCGCCTACAGCCGCCGCTGACGCCTCTCACCTCCTGCCGCGGACACGAAGCACGATAGCGCTGACTCAGCACGCCGCTAAATTAGCTGTTTGAGCTGCCCTGGTGCTGCTTTAACAAAGTGAACATCTCGTAGCGACACTTTTCCGATGGGATTTTCGCTCTTTTAGAAATATAGGAGCATCTAACAAGGCGATAGGAAAGAGAAACATTCTTCCGTGGGAAATTTGAGCTTCTGTGAGGAGATATTGTAAAGAAACAAAAGTATTTCACTGGGAGATTTTTGTACTTCAGGGACTGTTAAAAATGATAAATTAATGGTTTCTGACTGAGCTGTATTGTCAAAAACCTATCGAACATAACCTCTAAAGAACATCTTTAGCGGTTTTACGAAAAGGAAGCTTATCCTTTGCTAATGGAGCGATGTAGCTTCTACCAAAAACACGGATAACTTATGATTGAATAACTGCAGAACTAAGTCGAGGTTAAAGCTCGCGTTGCTGTACTCAGAAAGTAAAATAAAGAGTGATACTAGACTGGGAGAGTAAAGAGAAACGTTCCTTAGGAAACCGGTCTAAGTTTGCAGGTTTTCTTTCTAAAACGACGGCGCTTGTTCTGATGGCTCCGCAACCAGGGATTCGAGCTCGGATCGCAACGATAATATAGGACAAATCTGAGGAGAAAAAACATTTCTACCGATCAACCAGTCGGAAAAATTGAGGATCAGGTATGGGGATTAATTTGAATCGGAGTTATGGATAAGATTTTTGACGCAGTCAAAATAATGATGGTGTTGAAAGCCGTTCACAGCAGATCTTAAACAGTTTGATAACCGACGACTAATATAACGTATAATATACGAAAATCTCTGACATAATCCATGCCGCTTAATTTTATGGCCTTATTTTGCTAGTCGTGGTTGTGGTCTACGTATTGCTATTCGAACTAGTACAACTTTCAAATTACGAAAATAAAGGTAAATTGGGTTCAACGTGGGCGTGCTATGCTCTCTGAACACATCCAAATCGCTGCTGAAACGATAGTTTGGAAATTTTTTAATTTTCAGTCATATCGGGCTCAATAATATCAATTTCAGTTGGAGGCGATGAGCTACCCTTGAGACAGCGAGAAGAAACAACAACGCACAGTGCATTGAATGTACGTAACGAACGTTCTCCATACTATTTTAGTCCGCAACTCTTTTCAGTATTACCAAAGTTAAGCATCATGACCTCACTTTCATAAGCCTTTTGAAAAGGCGCTATCGATCTGTGCAAAGGTTCAAGCCAGCTGAAAATGCACTACCAGTCTGTGCAAAGGTTCAAGCCATGCTGCGAGACTGACTGAAAAGCCTTGCTTCATCCCTGCAGTTTGATTGCATGCACATAGTGCGAACACCTGGACCCTTCAAGACCCTAGAAAATAGCTCATGACCACTCTAGAGGCTATGACCCTCAGTTTCGAGACCACTGTACAAATGATGCATTTCGTGCCACATCTTTGGCTACCTTTTCATGCAAGGGAGCAATCACGCGTCCTAAAACAAACAGCAATGCTATTGGCGAGGCAGCATGAAACGCACGTGTTCAAGTCCCTCTCCTTTTGAGTGGAGCTCATTTGTGGACGACGCACACTTCCGCTTATCGAAGGTTGTGCATCAGCTAATTGACTGAACTGATGAAGACCCTTCAGCAGCCGGACCGGCTTTAGAGAGACTGAAAGAACTTTTCAAATTGAATTCTACAAGTCGCTGCGAAGGCGGCGCAAAGGCACGTTTGGGCTATTCTTAAGCAATTCCATGCTAATGTCATTTGTCATTAAATGAGTTGAGACGTAAAAGGTTTTGCCTAAGGGGCGTCTCTCGCTCTCCCGATATCGTAAGCCAAGGCAAAGAACAAAATTGCGGAATGAACGAAAATTCGTGTTACTATGAAGGCAATGGCTCCAACTTCATTAATATCAGGTCTATGAGAGTAGAGCGTCCGACGCTAGCGAGGAGCTGAATGAACTTAATATTAAAAGTGCGAGTAAATTCAAAATCCGTCAAAGCCCACGTCGCTCTTCGTACAAAATTCAAACTAGGACGTGGGATGTGGTGGTTTGCTACTTCCTGATTATTGAAATGATTATCTCTCGTTTTTCATTTTTCCACTTTGAATTCACTGAGGCCGTGCGTCGAATGCGAACTGCAAGATATTTGAGATTTGCATTCACTTCCTTCATTAGAAATTTATTTGATATAGTAGTGAACATCATTTATATTGTGATCATAACTTACATTTCACTTCGAAGTGTACAGTAAGAGCTTGGCTAAATTCTCTGAAAATTGAATATGACGAGAGCGTACGAAATTCACTGAGAGCGTAAGAAGAATGTGAAATGCGGGCCGTTGCGGCCATGATTGGTGGCACTAGGCCTGTCAGGGGCGGCAGGCACGTGGGAGGGCCTCATTTCCCTGCAGACTGCCAGCAGGAGCCAGGAGGAGGCAGTAGGAGGTATCTGAAGGCGGCCGGAGGCAGCAGGAGGTAGTGGGAGGCAGTACGAGACAGGAAGAGGCAGTAGAAGGCAGGAGGAGTCATTAGGAGGCAGAAGAAGGCAGCAGGTGATAGTAGGAGGCAGCAGGAGGCAGCAGGAGGCAGCAGGAGGCAGGAGGAGGTAGTAGGAGGCAGCAAGAGGTGGCAAGGAGGTGGCAGGATGCGACACGAAATAGCAGGAGGCAGCAGG
>VOMN01033738.1:0-10963 GCA_014899125.1 Orchestia grillus | reverse complement strand
GACCCCGTGGCGCTGGTTGAGGACGCGTGCCTGTAATTCTGGACCTGGGAATTTTCCATGCAATTCCTCTCTTGTCTGAATGAATGGTTACGCACTCAAAAAAATACATAAAATAAGCGTGTTTTTACATAGTGTAGATTTTTTTGTTGACTAGGGCTGGTGGTGACGGGAAGCGGCTCAGTTGATGCTGTGAGCGTGGACCTGAAGCATCGCCTGGCGGCCACAGCGCCGCTATCAGGCGTGTCTATCTCGCCATACAGGTGACGTCACGACTGATAGCGCGGGCTATCTACACATCCCTCGTCCTGTCTCCGTTTTCAGCTTCCAATCGATGATGTTGAATGCTTAGCCCGTCATTTTATCATGCTGAGTGCGGCGGCACAATGCGGGTAATATTCTTGTTAACATTGGTCGAATATTGCAGAAATGTTGTTAACCATCTGCAGGCGATGCAGGGCTGAATAGTCGTTCCCTGTGATTTGCTGTCAACCTGGCGGAACCTGTTCATTACTTGGCTTCCATTGGAGAATAAAGAAGTACAGGAAACATTGTGTGGACTTGTGGGGCAAGGAAACTAGTTGTGTGGACTTGGGTGGCAAGGAAACTAGTTGTGTGGACTTGTGTGGCAAGAAAACTAGTTGTGTGGACTTGTGGGGCAAGGAAACTAGTTGTGTGGACTTGTGTGGCAAGAAAACTAGTTGTGTGGACTTGGGTGGCAAGAAAACTAGTTGTGTGGACTTGTGGGGCAAGGAAACTAGTTGTGTGGCAAGGAAGCTAGTTGTGTGGCAAGGAAGCTAGTTGTGCGGCAAGGAAGCTAGTTGTGTGGCAAGGAAGCTAGTTGTGTGGCCAGGAAGCTAGTTGTGTGGCCAGGAAGCTAGTTGTGTGGCCAGGAAGCTAGTTGTGTGGCCAGGAAGCTAGTTGTGTGGCCAGGAAGCTAGTCGTGCGCCAATGAGCGGCCTGAAAGTATTCAGCTGGCGACGTCCTACGCCTCACGAAGTCCCGTGCGGGGGATCACGTTTAGGAAAGGTCGAGCTTCGTTGATCGAATGAGGAAATGGCGCGTTGTAGGGACCACACCTATGGATGGCTAATAGTGAATGCCTATAAATAGATGCGCACTTGTAGCTAAATTAGACCCTTGTGAGGCATGCCTGTTCTCTTCTTATGTGACAGTGCGATGTCGCAATTGTGTTTGTCAACTTGCGTTTGGTGGCCGCTGTGTCCCAACATCTGTCCCGCTGCGTGCACTCCTACAGCGATGGCGCTCGAATTCCAGCCTCCTCTCGCGTGGATTAGAATAATTCCTGAAGTTCATCTTCTAATCATCAATGTTATTGTGGGTCTCAAAAGTCTACTGAAATTACTCTGGAAATCATGGCAGCAAATTTCGCGGTACGCTCTTGTGTCTGTGTGCTACATGACGGCCCCGCAACAGCCGCGCTGGGAAGTGGTGGCTGCCCTTGCTGGGGAGTGGTGGCTGCCCTTGCTGGGGAGGGGGGCGATGTATGGATGTGGGGCGCTGAGGTGCGAGCTCTCTGGCCTGGCGGGCCTCGCGCTGCACGGCTAGCGCTTCTGGCACCGGAACTGCTTCTAATTAGAACATGAACTTAGAGATCTCTGATTGAAATTGGATCATCTGTTAAATGAAGATTATTATCCACTGATATAATTTGGTAGACAATTCTATACTCGTTTGCTCTTAATTGTCATAAATTGCTTAACTGGTTCTGTAACTCGTACCAATTAGGAGTGTTCCCTGTGTATTGGCTCTGTAACTCGTACCAATTAGGAGCGTTCCCTGTGCCCAGCTGCGAGAGGAGCGCTAAAAGCCTCTGTGCCCGACTGACGGAGTGTAAGAATGTAAAGACGTCTCTCACTCGACTCAAAAGTCGTGCAAAATGTAAAGGGTTGCAACTGAAGGTCGAAATGTTGCCGGTGATCTTCATCGAATTGATTTGTCCTCCCGAGCTCAGCTGTGTGGCTGGTCGACTACCGTGTTGGGGCCGTTATACCGTGTAGGGGCCGTTATACCGTGTTGGGGCCGTTATACCGTGTTGGGGCAGTTGTACCGTGTTGGGGTTGTTAGTATGGCAAATCATTTCAATTTTTTACTTCATTATTTGTTTATTTCCTGCAGTGAAATTTTTGAGTAGTAAATCATGCTGATAAACATAACGCAATTTTATATTCCTTTTTGTAGTTATCAACATTGTTCGTGCGAAGCTTACTCCCAGTCCGGCCTCCTCAGCTGGAGTTCTGTTCCGCTGTCAAAGTTGATTTGCTCATCGTCAGACTTTCGTGTTGTGAAAGTGAACTGCTCATGAGGCAAGTGTGATCACTGAATAATGAATTTCTTTGCTGTAAGATTTAAGCAGAAGCTGGGTGCACTTGTGCCGCTCGGTGCATTTGTGTTGATGGAATTATGCTTCAATATCCTCAGTGCTCGCTGAAACAAACCGTAAAAGATGCTTTGCGGCCCGGCATCGTTAATGTCTTCAAGATGAAGAAATGTTTAAATATTTTAGCAGAAACTCATGGTTTCTTAGTTGAGAGTGTAAACTTATGTATAAATGTTTGGAAATGTTAGAAGCCCTCCTATACATGTTTGCGTAAATTATTATTGGAATTTAATGAAGCTCAAGCTCAACTATAGACATCATGTATTTACTAAAATAAATCAAAATTGGTGTGCTTCCGGTCGTTACCTCTCAAATCCACTATGCAAAGCGAGTACATTAAACTTCTCTGTGAAGTCTGATATTCTTCATAATATTGCGTCTCTCAGCAGACGCGAAGGCGGTCGTCAAAAGAAGTTTCAAGTACAATACAGACCACCATCTTCGGGATGGCCCGCATCTCTGTGAGAATTTCAATGATCTTAGTGAAATATGAATCTTCGCTGCAGTTTACGCAGTGTTGTACAAAATTATCTTCCCGTTGAAGTGTGGCTGACAAAATGATATGGCGTTCAAGAACTGGCAGCATTCCTGTTAATGAATTGAAATTACGTTCGCACCGCTGGTCGAACAAGGCCGGCTGCTCCCGCCAATACGTGCACAGATATTTTTGTTATGCTTTCTTCTGAAGATGCATACTTATAAATAACCACAGTCTATATAGTTAATTAAATATTGAGACTTTTTTCCGTAGAGTTTTGATTCTCGCTCTTCTAATTTCTTAACGTTAAAGTTCTGCGAATAATATTTTGCAGTCTCAAAATACAGCCATCATCGGTGAATTGAAAGGCGGCTCGATGCCACCCCCAGAGTACAATGTGTTCATTGCTACTAGTCTGGTGAGCATTTCATGCTGGGCTCCCTGCTTGCATTGGTGTGGTACAGGACATCAGCTTCTGTTTTTGCTTATGTACTCCGATTATGTTCTCCTAATGCTTACACTGTCGCCTCCTCTCCTGCAGCAAGGAGACATGGTGGAGTTGAGTCCTGCTGTGGCACACAGACTTCATGCGGCGCATCACTCCAATTGTGAGGGAATTCGATGAATGCAAGGGGGCACTCCGTCGTGTCGTCTTGTCCTGGGAGATTACTGGGAAAATGCGTCTCCCAGCAGAGGATGAGCTTGTCTTAGGGAACGTGCTAATTTTGCTATTTCGAATCCCGGTTTGTTGGTAACCGTGCAAAAACCAAGAAGAGAGCTTGTCTGCTAAACATTGCCATCGTTCTAGATTCTCGTTTGCACTCGCTGTGATCTCTGTTCATCAGTTCCATTGGAGTTTGTAGGCAGCTCCTGGACGTGGCCTCAGAAACTGAGGCAGTCCTGCTATCGCCGCTATCGCTTCGAATGGCTGGCACCCTTATCGCACACCTGACGATACCGTCGCCACAATTTTCTTGATTGTCTCCAAGCGATGCAAGACGTGGTCGCTTTACCAGGCTTCATTTTACAGAAATTCTGAGTAAAGGGCGCCCCTATTCTGGGTCTTTTCGTTTGCTGGGGAAAAGAATCCTGTCCGTGCCGATCAATTTGCCACAAACCCTCTTGATTTCGTCCTTTTCCTGCGCCTCGAGGGCACCTTCTTCAGATAGGACACAAAGACAAGCCAATCATTGTTTGTTCTGTTTTCCTTATTGGCACCGCGTAGCCCAATGCCTACCGCTGGCCATGTCTTTTTTGACCATGTCTTGGACTGAGGAGTATTTCATGAGCATGTTTGAAATTGATTTAAAAAAGAGACGACTTGAACGGTAATACAGTCTCCGTTTTTGTTGTTTAGTATTCTATGCCATGGCTCGAAAGTTTATTTTGTTCGTCGGCGGCAGAAGTCTCCAGGTCAACGCTCACAGCGTGCATTCAATGATACCTTTAAAAATTTTACTTTTTATTGTACATCTAATCGTACAAATGAAATCGGCTGATATGAAAACAGTAGGAGAGAAGAACAGAAAATATTCCACCGAGTCGTTGCCAGCCGAGGACCGGGTCCACCCAGCCGAGCCCCTCGTTAGACCACGAATATGCCATCGCGGTCAGTTAAGTAGCGACGTTTGCGTACTTTCTTGGAAATCCAGCCTACGTTCAAAACTTTCGAATTCATTGTTTGATACATTTTGTACTTCATGTATCGTTAACCAATTTCGAAAAAAGAAATTTGTACCAACATGGGAGAGATACTGTTAGCAAAAGTTTTGTAAAATTTTCCCGTCAGGAGGCAGGAAAAGAGCTGCACAATCCTTTTTGTTTTGCGAAGGAAAATTGGGACCGAGGTTCCAGCGCTGAGCTACTTGAAGTTATTTTAAAGGGGGAACACGTCGTTGAGGAGCAGCTTTGTGATCAGATCCTTCTACGCTCTCAATCGATTAGATTTGCGTACATGATCTGTTGTCTGACGATTTCATGGAGAATACTGCATCATTGACCAAGCACGTAATAAATTTACCATTGTAAAATCCGCAAGTTCTGTGACCTGACATTCTGGATTCTTCGCCGCAGTTGCACAACTTTCTTGCGAGTCGAGTTCGTGAGCTCTTGTGAGGCCTTGTACATTGCTGTGACGCAATTGCTGGGAAATTTGCTGGTGGCAAGAAGAAATTTTTTTCAATATTTGACTGGAAGAAAGTAAACCAGTTCTACATATATTTATATTAGGATTTTCATTTACAGTTAGGTTATATTCTCTCAAAGGAGGGTCAGTCAAGAAAGCTTTATGCTGCTGTAAGAGTGTAGAGTCTTTCCTCTGGGGAGCTGGTTGTTGCTTCGGTCAGGCATTACTGACCCGCTCGCCTTCTAATTTTTCTTGTCTTGATCGGGAACGTCAGCATTTTGTGAACAAAGATCGGGAACGTCAGCATTTTGTGAATAAAGATCGGGAACGTCAACATTTTGTGAACAAAGATCGGGAACGTCAGCATTTTGTGAACAAAGATCACGAACGTCAGCATTGTGCGAACAAAAACATTTTTAGATCTAGGATGCCCACGGTTGGGTCGGGGTAAACACTAATCAGTTTCAACTTATGAGCAAATTTCTGCTTCAATGTTGCTGCAGATCTTTTCGGCAGCAACAGAAATCTGCTGGGAGCCGCTAGACTTTCTCTCTGAGGAAGCCTGCCGACTTGTTGCTTTGGAGTCTGAGTCATCGGTGATGACGCGGCGCGCCAACTTTAAATGAGGGAGTGCATTTAAGCTTTACACAATTTGCAAAAGTTGTTTGAGGCGTGTGCGTGTCGTGATGGGCACGAGAGTGTGTGTGTGTCGTGATGAGCACGAGAGTGTGTGCGTGTCGTGATGGGCACGAGAGTGTGTGCGTGTCGTGATGTTAAAACTTGGGGACTCGACATAAATTCGATGGCAGGGCCGAGGCAATCTCCTGTACAAGACTGGAAACCAATTAGAAACAAAATTCAAACTGTTAATTATGTCGTCATTAGCTTCATAAGCTTCAATTGATTCGAAGTCTTTCGTTCAATTTTCTTCGACACTGCTGTAAAAAATGCTATGTCACTAAGTAAAAACAGCACTTTGATGAAACTGACCATACTCTGAACATCTGAAAGTATGAAGAATGTGTAAATTCAGGAAATTCATTCACGTTTACTGATTCTGCTGTACTTTAAAATATTATTTAATTAGTATTAAAAAACATTTGACGGGAAGTTAAATTTCATTCGATTTATATAATCGATGATGTAACTGAAATTTTACTTTTGTCTGTTATTTTTTACAACAGCTTTTCCCCCAATTTATATTTCGCACAAAAACTTCCGGCACGACTGCTTCAACGGGGTGAGACGTAAAGGAAGACCGCTCTTTAAACCTATTTGAGATTTACATCAAATTAGATCAATTTTTTCACATAACTTGAAAGTTGAAAACAATGACCGTTGCACAAGAAATGATCTGAATAAAATGTGTAAGGCGACAATGTCGCTTGTGCTTCCTGCCGGAGTGTCGGGCGTCCGCCCTCTCTGCCTCAGCCTGCCCGGCACAGTGTCGGCTGTACGGGACGAGGTACAGCACCAGACACCCTGTGGCTGTGCAGCACCACAGGTGCACCACGGCCCAGGCTCTCCCTTCCAGCCGCGACTCGCCCCAGTCTGCGCACTCACCTTTAAAGTGTCCTTCTATTTCTGTCCTTCTTAATAATCGGAGCGTCCCACGAGCGCCCAACTGCCGAGTTAGTTGGTGAAGTGCTTCCCTCTATTACATGAGCCGCTGAGTTCGCCAAATTTAAGTGCGGCCAACAGCTGGAACGTCGGAAGGTAAACCTTCATCCGAGTTTAGCGTACAACCACAGCTCACCCCGACAGACTGTGAGCTGTGAGCAAGTCAGTCTTTAGGAAAACTTTTCCTTAAAAAATTATTCTTCATTCCAATGGCAGATGCCCTATGATGTACGAAAATAATCGATGTTTACGTCAGGCTTGGCCTTCTCTTTCACGCGCTCTCTTTGACACTCTCTTTCCGCTCTCACTAAGTTTTGCCGAAGCGAATTTTTTTATAAAATCAGAAATACATACTCGTTCGTGATGAACTACGAGGATATTTACATATTTTATTTGAAATACTAATGCTGATGTATTTCTCATGGCTATATCCCTGAACACGAAATGTGCATATGTTAGCTGGGGGACACATTGCCGGACCACTTGTTGTCCCACCGCCCAGGCACGGCCGTCCTGCCCCCTGCCCTCGTCTGCACCACATTACAGTATCACCAGGAATTCGGACTTGTGTAGAAAATTTAAAATGTAGTAAGAGTGTAAAATTTTTCCGATGCCTGAAGATGTAAAATTCAATATTTAGAAGATCTTTCTTCAAAAAAGAACGATGGAGCGGATTGTCTCCCAGCCAGCGTTGGAGACTTTGAGCTCTGTTTAGCTATGGATGGACGAGCTTCACGAGCTCTGTGTGATGGGCGTTCTCTAAAGTTTTGTTTTCGTCTCTGCACAACCGACGAGGTAACACTTCTCAAAACCAGAGTTGGATATTGGATGTTTTTGCTGGGGTCTCAATTGGTCGCCTTCTGCGGACGGTTTGTGCTTCGTTTACACCAATAACTTCCCTGGCAATCACGTCTTCAGCAGCATTCCCAGCTATTGCACTTCTGAGCAGCATTCCCAGCTACATCGCTCCGCCAGACAGAGCTAGTTATACCAGTGCTACATCGCTCCGCCAGACAGAGCTAGTTATACCAGTGCTACATCGCTCCGCCAGACAGAGCTAGTTATACCAGTGCTCATTACATAACCATCTATGCAGAACAGCAGGGCATGTCGCCTGGTAGAAATGCATTGTTGTTCTTGTTATCTAATTAAGCCGAGTCTATGTTTCCCTGGGTGTTGGAGCCTCTCTCATGCGGCCGTGGGACGCCCAGCGTTCCAACGTAAACACGAGTGCTTCTCTTCCGTTACCTGAGACGTCTCAGTGCGCAGCGTTGCCTTCCGAAATGCTTGTGCTTTGTTCTTAACGTTCGATTCGCCACTGCTCCGTAGCATCCCGTAAACCAGTTTTACAGTATGCATGGAGAGCTTATGCTAAAATGTCCATTTCTATGGAATTTCACTCGCCAGATAAAAGGGAAAATTAGCACAGTAGACCATGTCTTGAACAGTGAGTATTTTGGAATGCAAAGATCCATCATTGGTGTATAAACAGGAGAATAGACGAGCGTAAAATGAAGCGAAGACATCGATTGCCATCCATAACATTGTGCCGTGCTTTGATTGCCTCTTTACAAAGTAGAAAATTTGCTCTTGTTTATTCTGTGACGCCATTTTTCCATCATTTTATGATGAGCCTGACTATGAAAAGAATGAAATTCATCATCGACACTGCACTGCTATGAATATTGTAGTGTTTGAATGAAAAATTGATAGTGCAGCTTGAGGGATGTGAGGGAGGTGTGCCGGCACGGGCCGCTGGGGAGGCGAGCTGCCGCACTCCGGCCAGTGGACCCTCGTGTGAAGGGAAAGGCCGCTGCATTGTGCCGTGCTATTACTTCTCAGCACTCGGTGTTACCAACCACAAACAAATATTAGTATAGGCGTGTGTACAAATATGCACGATGGGACGAAGTATTAGTACTGGCGTGTGTACAAATATGCACAATTGGACACAAATATTAGAACAATCGTTTCGAAAAGTGGAATTTCTGTAGCTCCTTATAAAGTGCACTACTGAAAGTTTTATTGGATCCATCTCCTTTACCCTGCATTCATTTTTTTCAAATTATATTAATTTGAAAATTGATTTATATTAGCTAGGGCGTCAACAGCACTGGAAGTACAAACTTTAAAATCATTTTGTCATGCTATCAAACATATTTATCATCATTCAGCCCTGCAAACGGTGAAGGAATTTCTAAATTCTCCAGAAACGACGTGGGTGAATATTGTGAATAGGAAACTTAATGGAAGTGTCCACGCGACACAGCGGAGCGATGCTGCCTCTTGTGGCCCGTTAGTCGAGTTTGTCAAAAGCTTTCCTCCATTTTATTCAAACACACAATGCAGATTTGGGATAAAGTTCATCCTTTGTGTGCAGCTGAAATAAAGCCAACTTATTTATGAGGGAGTTTGTTCCATAGATTTGTATGAAGAAATAGTTAAGATCGATTTTTCAGCTATCTCAGGGTCAATTCATCTTTTGAAATAAACATCAGGCTGTGATGCTTTTTGCACACTAAAAACTGATGTAATTTAATCGATTATGTATTGTCAAAAATGTTCAGTAAACTTTCTACAATTTCAATTATCTACTTCTGTGCATTCGTTTGGTGCGTTAGGAGGCGCAAATTTTATTTCGAAATTAGTCCGGACTCCCTGCCCGGCCTTGCTGCTGCCCTCGGGCGGCAGTAGCGCGACGGCCGCGCCCAGACACAGTTCAGATGCACACATGTGTACACAACTCAGAAGTGTACAACTGTACACACCACAAAAATGCATCACTATACACAAAACAGAAATATATGAATGAAGGCAAGAGAGAACTACACAAATGTACACGTCACATCACGGTCCCGGGTTCGTTTCTCGGCCCCGATTTTGAGGAGCGCTCCCCACACCCTGCTTTGTGTTGCGCTTCCTGCTCTTCTTGTCAATAATGGAATCAGAATCACTATACTGAGTTTTCCTATTGCGTAAAATAATTTGTGAGCTCATTTCCATTCCCGTATTCCCGTAGAAAATATTTAGTTTTTACCTCCTCAGAGGTAGGGTATAAAAACAAGTAGAATTGGGCATTGAAAGGGTCATTCATCTTTGCTCTTATGTGTGATTTAAAGCTTTTTAAATTAATATTTTTGTAACTACTCCTCTTTATCATACTACGCGAGCTAAACAGTAAACAGCTTTTTGTTGTTGATTTTCGAAATAGAAACTTCAGAATTGGGAAATTTGAAATTGCCAAACCTTCACTCAGGACTGGCTGAAGCCCTTGTCCTCCAACTCTCCTGGGAAGCAGAATGGCTTCTTTCTTTTAACCATTCCTCGGATCTTATTGCACCCTTTCGACTCCGGTATCTACACTACGCTACACTTTCCACTTCTCAAGTCAAATTGTCGGCAACGCCGAAATTTTCCAATTTCTGCGCCTGCTTGCCAAATTGTGGAGCAGCTCGCGGCTGTCTCGAGTAATTAATGAACACAAGCTGTGTACGAGCTTTCCTGATCAATACGCTACAAGATTAGTGAGTTAATATAGTTCATCAAGTGTAGTGAATAATAATGGCAACTAACCTCTGACTGCTGTTGCAGTATATAGAAATAAGCTTGTGATGTAAAATGTGCCTTGAATATCAGCTCGTTCTCTATCGTCCCAGTAATGTTTTTTGTTGTTGCTTTCCAGGACGGCACCTACACTGTCACTCTCAAGATCGACCCTCACGGCTACTTCCTGTACTGGAACCACGACTCGGATTCTTTTGTAAGTTTTTCTAGTTAGTTCACCATTTGAAATGCTGGTGAAATTAAGTCTTCACAGCATATAATATTTCTCTCATTTGATTGCTCATGAAGGAATATTTCCATGCGAAGAAGCTCTGTGAAGACAGCAGCTGAAGAAGCTCAGAGGCCTCTCCAGGAAGGACTCCAGTCAGAGACTGTGTCGGTCTTTCAGTCGCACGTCCTGTTTGGACGAGGGCCCAGACCTCGGGAGCAGCGCTGCAGGCTCTCCAGCAGACACTTCTTCTTCTTGCCAGGCAGCTGGTCTTCTTCNTGCCGGTCCCTGCACGTGCGGCAGACTGCGTTACACACATGGTCTAGCTTGAATTGCAAGACTTCTATTAACAACCGCCGCTGTCCTAATCGATACCTTAATGAATGATAAAGCGATTCCAGGAATTGGTATAATTTACGTTAAAGCATTTAGAATTTTTGTCACTTTAAACTCAGAATCATTCAACCTTTGATTAGCTCAGCCTTAAATACTGGCACCAAATTACAGAATTTTTGGAAATACGCCTGGACCCAAGTGAGGGGTGTGTGAGGGCCGTGTGTGTGTGAGGGC
>VOMN01033734.1:0-28247 GCA_014899125.1 Orchestia grillus | reverse complement strand
ACCCATTTCAAAAGTGAAATAATTGATTTAAAATTAGAGCAATGTATAGAAAGCTAACTATTTTAATCGTACTCACTTGACTAAAAATTACTTCCGGAAGTAAAATATTCATTAGAATGGTGCTCACCAACAGCGAGGCGCCTCAGCGTATTTCAATGCAGAAGGGATTGAATCCAAGGACCAAATCCTTCTTTTATAATGTGTACGTATGAATACATGCACCGGATATCACAAAAACGTTACTCCAGATTAATCGTTCATTAAGCGTGTATGAAAAAGCTCGTAACTTATTCTAAATACTAGAGGGGATAGTTTGTTCATGATTAAAATCTGACGGGTCATTATATTGGAAGGTTATACCGTGAGAGTTGAATTTTTTCGCCCCGTGCTTCATTTGATTCCCAAAATATGGATATTCATTTTTACACGTGCTTTGTGTGTTTGTTTTCACGAAACTTCAGCCAAACTAGAGAAAATGCTGTCCCATTGACTTAGTCTGTTTCACATTCAATGCAATATTAATATGTCTGCAGGATGAAATGCGTATTATGTGAAAAAAATTATTTCACGAGAAAACAGTTAAGAGATGTTGGTTGAATAGAAACTAAGATGCGTGAAATCACGTTGTTATCTCTGTCTCGATCAAAATCATTTTCAGTTCAGAAATATGAATTAAGTTACAAAAATTACCAAAATGTTTATTTTTGTCGAGACAAAAGATGAAGTGTACGTCTCTTAACATACAGTATGTTTCGTGACCAATCATAGTGTAGAGACACTTATGTATTTGCAACACGTATTTTAGGTTCATTGATCGTTCACGATTTCCGCGTTATCCCGACAGAACCAGCCTTGTATCTCCTATTTAAATCTTTTATCTGTTCCCGTACTGACTTCATGACAGCTTGTTCTGAGAAGATGTTTATTTATACGAAACATCATTTCCTCAGCACTCCCATATCCTCCAGCCCACCTTTCCGGTCGACGATCGATATGTTTTCCCATGTTCCATGCTACGGATGGTAATTGGTCCAAGACCCCGCTGCGGACAGGCTTGGCTGGGCGCAGTCCTATCAGAATATGATAAAACCAAGGTCACAGATCTTCGCATAACTTCTTTGGTTTATCTACTGCATCCTAGTCTTCTCACTGTGAAAAAATCAAACCTGTAAATGGTGCACGCCTTTGTATTAGAGATGTTCATTTCATATAAATTTAATTTGAAAATGTTTTCACGTTTCATGCAACAAGGATTGTACTGCAGAATTCCTGACGTACAAAGAGAAACTGGATTCCCGTTAATTTCTGCCACCAAACGTTGGGGTAGTACTTTTGAACGGAACTATGATAAAAGTGAAGAAGATCAGACTTTCTCGATGTATAAAAAAATCATCGAAATACTTGTTACGAAGAACTCGTTCCGAATATGAAATAAGTTTTTATCCGCCGAGTTTAAAAGCTCTAAAAATTCCCAGAAACACAGAGCAATGACGTACATATGCTCAAATTATTACCTAACCTAACGTGCCTCATACGTGGCGCAATGTTGTGCATGTGGGATTACATTGGGACTAGTTTTGTGAGCTGAATTTTTTACTTCGAGTATTCCACGAATTGGTGAACCATCATTACATCAAAATTATTTTAAAGCAGATGGAACATGATGGCAGGGATTTTTAGAAGCAAAATTTTTTAAAATCCATAATAAACGCTTCGAACAGACTGGAAAACACTAAACTCCCATAAAATATTATTCGGTGCGATTACGATCGTTAGTCTTGTACGTTCTGATGAAAGTGCTTCGTTTTAAGGGTGCAGTCTAATTTTAGTTGTCTTCTTCCGCGTTACTTCAAGTCTTCATTTTCTTGGAGTCAGCGCTTTAGCTACCAAGCAAAAGAAGCTGGGCAGGGCGTAGGAGTACTTCGCTTCAAAGAACTTTAAATAACCCATTTGCGAAACGGAAACATGACAGAACGAATGCGTATATCCCTCTGTTAAAAATAGCAGGCTTCGAAACGAAGATTTTTTGTAGCTAAGTGTGTATATAGGGCTAAAAAAATAAATGAAGTGGTGAAATACTCTGTTTCACGAGCTTCTGTACACGATGGCACTGAAAAACTAGTCGATGGTTGGGAGTTATAATCCAAAGTCTGATCGCCGCAGAAGGGGGGAAGAGAGACCACATCTAAGGCTGCATTACTTAGATATATTTCGTGTCCTGGAAACCTCGGAAGTTTCGTAGACTTTCGACAAGTATTTCATGTAACACTTAACATCGCGCATAAATTTCACTGCATAGGAAATTCTCAAACACAGAACTCTACGGTTATTGCACCTAATATTTAATTATAAATATCTTCATGTTGAATATTGATAACATCAAACTCATGTATTTTGAAATTAAGGACTGAAACTAGTGTTGTGCTTCTGTATATTGCTATGGATTGAATTAAAGGAATCACATCCATAAACTCAACAAGGTCATTGTTGAAATTGGCATGTAATCAGTTGATATGGTCATTGATAACAACTCATCTCTGGTAGCACTATGCATACCATGGATACCTTGGAGATGTTTGGGACTTCACGCCCGGGCCACACTGGGGTGCTGCCACTTAGGCTCTCAAATTCTGTATTCAGGATACAATTAACCTAATATAGCAATCCAAAAACACACTCTTCTTCCCAAACTTTCTTGATGTTCATGAATTCAAAAAACTTGTTTTGACCCGTCGGTTTTTAAACAAAGTTAGATGGAATAGTTTTAAAAATCTTTCAAGTTTGAGTGAAATTGTGAAATCACGTTGCGCGTGTGTAGCTTGATTTACAGCTTATAACTTGAGTGACTAAATCACACGTTACATGAAAAAATTAATGTCTCGCAGTTTTTTCCTGTTTACAAACGTTCTCTTACCAAGCACTGGTTTTTGAAAGCCTGTCACACAATTCCAGCAGTAAAGTCTTCTTGCGACTAAAGAAACAATTTACTGCTGAAAAACAATGATTTTATACACCTTTCTAAACCGAAATCTCGAGTCAGACTTTAACTTTTTCCGATCCAAAGTTATTATAAATTGATTTGTATTCCTTATTTTGCCATTCTAATCAAGTGTTTACTTGACAGGACTTTTGAATATATTTTAGAGTTGATTGTTTCTATATTTTAAAAATACAATTAAAATACTTGTGATGAAATTGATGTTTAACATGTATCAAACTCAACTGACTAATATTTCAAATGTTTCAGGCTTCGACAGCCACTAGGAATCTAAGAATCAACTGAACTAGCTAGCAAGGACCCGCGAATAGATCGCTGTTAGAATCTTTAAGAGCAGAAGTTTATGACTAAGCTGTAGCATAGATACCACAATGATTTTTGTATTTATTCATGAAGGGTGTGACACACATAGATACCTGCATAGACAATTACAACCATATCAATGCGTAGATTATTTTTATGAGAAACTTTTTTCTGAGGGAAACCAGTTTTCAGCACTTACTGCCTGAAACGAAAAGAGAATAAAACCCCTAACTCTAATGGAGTACACTGACGCTGATGCTTCAATGCTTTGAAAAACAACAAAATAATTTCCGGTTTCTTCGGGAAAGTACAAAGCAAAAAAGGCTTGAAAAAAGATAGCCTTGAATTCTCGTTGATGTTCCCTTTTGGGAAGAGTTTTTGGTACTTTATTTTCAGAATTATTCACTGCTGACTTTGTGGGTTTTCTAACTACACGTAAGATCCGATGATGGAGGCATATCATTGGGAAATTCAGCTCTACAATATGAAAATAAATTGGATATTGATGTCTAACCGAACGCCAGTCCGAACACTGAACGCATCGCATCCTATGATGAAGAATTCTCTCTACTGAAGAATCTTTATTCTCTTTTTTGAGAATCCCTGTTCTAAGAATGCTATTTCATAAAATACTTCTTTCTTATAAGTTTACGCAAGAATTGTAATGAATAAATGTGTGAAATTTTGAACAAAGGTTCAGTTGTTGACACAATCATTCGTTTACGTCACAGAAAATGGTGATGAATACTTCAAAACAACGTGGATGACATTGGACCAAAATACTTTTGGTCAAACACAAAACATAAAATACTTTTAAACAAAGTTTGATCATTTTTCAATCGCTTCTTTCACGTCATTTGAAAACGTTGCGAACTATTTATCTTATTCTATCTTCATCACTAATATAAGCAATTAAATCGAAGTATGCAACATTTGCATGTTATGAATGTTATAGAACACTACGACTGTTCCACAGAACATTTCTTTCACCTGTGGCCATTTTACTTCAGGCCCCTCGTCTCGACTGACTAGTTTTTGCGAAGTCTTTAAAAAATATTTATTGCACTCTGAGTATTGAACGATGCGAGTTTTTCCATGCTTCCACTTGCAAACTGAGAGGGAGAACTTTCTCGAAAGAGAAATAGGTTTTTCTTAATAGTTATCTAGCGTTCTGCTTCGGATTTGAGCTACTGGGTTTAAGTGAAATTCGAGTGAACAAGTTCAGACGAAGAGTGTGGTACTATGTTCCGGTATTAGTATTTCATCCAGGATTTCAATGAACTCTTGAGGTGATGTTGGGGAAAACATAGCCCCTGTACATATACATCACAAAATTTGGAAATGGTATTTTCGCAGAATCGACACAGTCTTGCAATTTTGCAGATTTTTTCCATTTTGGCATTGATGTGTACATGATACGAATTCTATTATATAATATGTCAAAGTATCTTAAGCTTCAGTTCAAATATTCTGAGAACTATTTTGATACTAATACAAATTATATTTTAAGCAATTTTCGAACTTATTGACCATCTTTATTACGTGAAAATTTAAGAAAAGTTTATTTTCTTATGATACCGGAAGCAAAGAAACTCATTTAATTAACAGGCTCACGGCACCTCGTCAGGTCATCATGTCAGAACCTGCCAGCACGACGACTTTTCTTTATTTTCCGATGTGGAGAGTTTTCCTAAATGATGCAATGCACTGGCATGTCGAACACGGTTCCGTCGAAAGCTTCACAAGCTAACAATATTGACTCGTGAGCTAAAAAGCGCGGCTTTAGGAAACACAAGCATACGGTAGTTTATTCTTGCATCTCTGATTCTGGATAATTTGTAAAAATATAAACAGTGTGCTGGGTTCAGAAGCATTAAATAAATAATCAAAGGAGTGATTTTTTCTTCATTGAAGCGTGTTTTTTTATTATTTCCCTGAATTTAGTGGTTTTCCCTACGTTTGTACTGTCCTTAAAATATAGCCCTTGGCCCAATCCCTACCTTCTATATTTCTGGTGATGTTAGAGGCGGATGTCGTGACCTGTTCGAGTGTTTTATACACGATTGGAGATCGAGCTGTCATGCACTTTTTTCAACCTAATCGGACCCCAAACAGATGCCAGCAACAACCCAACGTTGTGTAACTGCTACTGAGTGGTCCCTGTTTCTTAAAAAATCGCGTGCTCTTGAGCCTCTAATGCAATAAATTAATATTGGCATCACATTTGAGAATTTATCAATGGAAAGCATAGCATTATGGGATTTTATACCATCAAGACAGGAGGCACTTTTAGTGGTTATAATTTTACATTTCTTTTAGCCAAATCTAAGTTGATAATTCGGTTAAAAACTGTAATCGATTAATTGAATGTTGGATAAAATAAGTTAAAATCTTCAAGCAACATCCTATAATAAATTGACGATGACCTCGATTTGCAGTACACTTATATAAGAAAGGTAGTATTTTTCATCGCATGTAATTGATCGGATACATAGGTTGCAGGGTGAGAAGTATCAATGACATGTTGGAGCATAAAACCGTTAGGGAATAAATTGGATCTGATAACAGTCGCAGAGTTAAAAATTGTTTGAAATCCCATCGGTAATTTTCTACCTTTATCAAAATAAAACTACGAGGCTGTGCATCAGAATACAAGCTGCAGGAAGTTTGTATGGAATGTAAACTGATGCAAAATGGGCTTCACTCAGACACCGAGTCAGTGAGAGTAGCTGCCTTGCTGCTTAGGCTAAACGCTGTAATTGGTAAACATATGCGACGGATTTGAGCGTTACAAATTACAAGTGACTCGGGCACAGTAACTAGATCACGATTTATGTTCACTAGCTTCAATTCGCTTGGCTAGCCAAATTGTAGTGAAGAGACCACGACTCAAAGACTTCGAGTAATAATGAATAGCCAAGTCCGACTAAATCTCCATAAGTTTATGATTGAAGTACAGGGACATGATGTTTGTGGGCTAGGCAAACTCGCTCTCTCTCTCCTTGAAAGAGTACGTAGCACTGCCCTCTGCAGCTAATTCCAGGACGCCGATCTACATCCGCCCTCCCGTTGCTCCTGGGCCAGTTGCTCTTTTCCCAATGCAGTCAATCTTGAGAGGAATCGATCTGTACGCAAGTGAATTGTTCCCTACGCACGGGAATTGTTCCCTACACTAGGGAACAATTGTTCTCTAGCCTTCAAGAAAGAAGCCCTACACAAATGAATTGTTCCCTACACAATTGAATTGTTCCCTACACAGCTGAATTGTACCTTACACAAATGAATTTTTCTCTCTACAAAAGAATTGTTTCTCGTACAAGCGAATTGTTCCCTTCACATGCGAATCGTTCTTTTCACGAATGAATCGTTCTCTTCACAAGTGTATCATTCTCTCCACGAGTGAATTGTTCCCTCCACAAGGGAGAACGTCGAGCAGCCCTCGCAGATAAGTGTCCTACCTGTGAAGTCCATGAGGAGTATGGATCAATAAGCTAGTTAAGGCTGAGCAAAGAACTAGTTAAGGCTGAGCTAAAACTAGTTGAGGCTGGGCTTAAAACTAATTGAGGCTGAGCTAAAACAAAAGCTGCGAAAAGTTTAAGCTCGCGGAGACTCACGTTAGGACTCCACGACATCGAAGCATCAAATTCTATTGAACACAATGTTTGGCTTAAGCGTGGTGTACACATTCGATAATTATGAGGTCTCACTAGGACTCCCACTAGAGTCCTAGTTATCTTTAACTTCCACCTCTATTCAGCGAAACAAAATACGCTTTACAAAAAAAAACAGAGTGAAAATTGTTTCCCCATTCCGTAGAAAAGTTGGTCTATAACATGTTGAGGGCCCAAAATAATGGTGAGGGTAGCACAAAAAATGTTGGATGTTCGTTCAGGCCGGTTGACTTTTGATAGTTAGAATACAACTCAGTTACTGTAATAATAATTTTTTTTAAAAACAACGGAAGTTCTTTTTATCACTAACGACATCAATATTTTCAATAAATCAATAAATCAAGACAAGCATTTCTAAGTACTCTCGAAGCTATGGTGGTCTTCTTCATTGACTCAGGAGTTGAATTTCTAAAATTCTTGAAGACTGTTCCATGCAGAGCGCGGGTCCGAGAATGGGTCGACTATTTCCAGGAGTGTCCAAACAATGATCGTGAGCAATCAGTTTAGCATTGGAAAACATGTTGTTGGCTTCTGAGGATGTAGAGCTAATGGCGCATCAACGTCAACAATCAGCGAGTATCAGCCCAAATTGGAGTTTGATTGCGATTCCTTGAGTACATCCATTGTTCTGAAGAACGGGAAGGCCAATCATGAGCTCAATAAAAATAAAAACGATACGCTGTTGAAGTGAGTGAGGGTAGTCGCCTGAAATGAAAGTTTGGTAATAAGTTCATTGTGTTGACGACCAACGCCATCGCTTATCATGGAAATAAAAATTTCAATTATATCTAGCGCAAATAGGTTAGCAATAGTTCTTCCTAGTAATATTACGCATATTCCTTCGTATTATACCCAAATATTCACTAAATTGAGATTTGTTCACCGTCATTTGTTGTAAATTGTTCCCTATTCTTTATATGTTTACACGAAATTATTAGTTGGTTAGGTGGACAACGTCCCACAGTTTAATGAGATATGAAACTCAAAATTTTAGGCTTTCATGCCGAATTTTCATAGGTTTTCACTTGAATGCCAAGCTCTTGCGCTTAGATGTACTTGGAGCACTGATTTATATTTTTAAGCGAAATATGTATTTCACTGCTGCGGAGTTTGCTACTCCTGAATATTCAAGTTGAGATTAATCCCAAAATTTGAACCTCAGTTGGAATTGTACTCACTGGTGAAAGATTATCGTGTATACTGATAGCATTAATATATCATACAAGCTTTTCAATAATGATTACGCTACCGTTTGCGATGGTTTGCCTGCCTTGTCTTCGTGTCACTAAAATGAAAGGATACAAGAGAAGATATTGCGGTATCGACTTGTTTAATCGATTATCTTTTACGATGGACCGTTCGTGTGGTGCGGTGAATACTGTCTTACTATCAAAATTGTTTAGAAACTTAGATGTTATTAATACAAACACCACATTCACACTTTGAATTTACACCGATTCTCCAGATGTGTATTCTACTCAGTGAATTTTTTTCATCAGGAGTTCTTTCTTGGAGTCATTTATGGGTTTCGTAACAAGTCGTCAGATTTGAGGATAAATAAAAGCTGTGGTACAAAATAAATGCTATTTAATACATCCTTCTCTTTTCAACATTCCTTACGCTATGTAGCACAAATTCGGATATATGTATGTACCAGCAGAGCAAATCAATTACTCATCTGAGTCACGCAAGGTAGGCAAATGTATATGTACACTCTAGTATGGCTTCCAACGAGTTAGGTGTGACCACGATCCGGCAGTCCGATGCCTGCACACGCTCTCTACTTCACAATGAGTGAAAAATAACAAAAACAGTTTTAATTTACTGGTTTTCGTAGCATGATTACCTATTTTCATATTTTTTTGGTATTTGAAAACACGCCTTCAAATTTTAATCCATGTAAATATGGAAACAGGTTATCATGATACCAAATACCAAATAAAGTAAATTAAGACGGCTTAGTCGTTTTTCACTCATCTTGTAGAACTTGTGCTACTCCCGTGATATATATATATTTATATATTCTCAGTAAAGAAGTTTTAGTAATCTTTTCATAGTTTTTTAACATAAACATAAACAATGACAAAATTAGCTTAGCAATGCTACCTAAATAATTATAGAGAGCTCGATATCTTGGTCTTTCATATCTTCTAGCTTATAATGAATAATATAACTTATTGTACACTTTGTTCAATCACAGAAGTCAGGAGTACAGAATTTTTTAGCACGCGAAGAATGACCGATGTTTGAAGATGTTGTTATAAGATGAAGAATTAGCGGAGACAGAAGGAAGTCTAGCTAAACTCACTATTTATTTCTGTTTTTGCAGTAAGCTTGTCAACATGTGCTTCGAAAATATAAGGACCAGAATATTAGAACTTTATGTACAACAACGTTTGCGCAGGAAATGTTTTTGGCATGGCTAATATTTGAATAAGAAAGTAATGAGGACCGTATAGCTTCCTGAACAACAGTATGACACTCTAAGCAGGAGTCTGCGTGGCATCATAGTTCGCTTTGATGCAAAGTCACTAATTCCGACAACACTTCTACAATCATAAAAAAGAATTTACGCCTTGGACTATTCACAGATCACTAAGATACATTGTACCCAGTCTAACTTTTTCGCTGGATCATCTGTAATAATTCACAATTTTAGCTGTCTAAGTGTTTTATCATTTATCTTACAAATTTATCGAAGAAGCGGCGAAAAAGTTAGACTTTACTATCAGGAAGTCAGTACCAGCTTACACAAGATGACTAGCTAGAATTTCACAGTCAGAAGGCAAGTTTAGGCGAGACTACGTTTTATTGAAATATTTATAATCATCATCAAATATTCACCATTCTGATTTAATGAACGGTCACTATTCCATTGCTAACAAAAAACACAAGTTTGTTCCAATCTTACCTAATTAACTGACGAAATTCAATGTGTAAGAGGATAAAAACTTGTATCATAAGGTTCAAGATGTTCGAAATACTTGACAAACGAAATGTATGACATAAAGTCCCTAATTACGCCGTTTTTACTCTCTCATCCCTACGCCAAAAAAGTAATACTACCTCCTAATCAGTTCAAGAAAGAGTAACCTTTTTCATTAATTTCATTTCTTGTAAATATTTCGGAAGTTTAAAATCTAAAAGAGCTCTTCACCGATTGATTATACTTATTTTATGTGTAATGCAATTCCAGAACAGGAAAATAATCAGAAGTTTTAATCATCGTGTAGCAATCATTTCAGCATTCGACAAAGCACGAAAGGAAATATATTTCGTAGAAATGATATAGTCAAATTGAGTGAGCAAACTATTGTAGAATCTGTGAGAATGTATGGCATCTTATGTATTTTTATTCCCATTGTTTGTTTCTAAGCTAACGTTGTTTTATAGAGCATATATGACCGAGATGTAATAACCACTTGGCAAAGTATAGCTCTTTAATAAAATTGTTCTTAGACACCACAATAGAGAGTACGTCCCTAAACCAAGATATGTTATTTCTCTCTATGGTCAAACGTGCACGCATGTTAAAAACATCCACAGATCTTCTTTAAATTGCTTAAGATATGAAACGCCAACTCGCCGTTTCTTTTCTTGAAAAAAATTCAAAATGCATTAAGGAAGTAAGTTGGCTTAAGCTCCTGTTCGTCTTAAGTTATACATATATACATTGGCTTTTCCTCAACACCATTAGGGAGCACTTGTGGGACAAGAGAATCATCTCGCATGATAGAGCTGTCCTCCTCATCTGCAGGGAAAAAAGACAACGTATAACATCTCAGACTTCGTCCCTTCAGGTAAAAAGAAATTTGTCAGTGAGTGCAAGGGAGGACGAATAGTAGGGAGATAATTTCATGAATATATCTAATGAAGTGTTCACTCTTGTTCAAAGCCCGCTCATATTAAGTCAAAGTGCAAGATATGCACTCCTAATTAAAATAATGTTTTAACTTAAATGAATTAGACTGCTGCGGAATCATTTACCCACTGGGACAATTACATCAATATTAGTTTTCTCATCTATCTGTTGAAGTTATTCCTAATTAATTTTCTTGATGATAGGGCTTCGAGCTAAAAGATTTTTCTCGAATTAAATTTGAATTTAATAGAATTTATCTTCCGCTGCAACATTACTACGGTCGACACATAACTTGGCATGTGATGTAATGAGGATGCTCCGCTCTTTTTATATCACATTTCTCACTAATCTCTCTTCCGAATGTTAAATGTTCCCCTGAAAATTTGGTATTCATGAAGTCTTACTCAAACAACAACGCTGTTTGATCTGAAACAAGCGTTTCATTCTTTGATACTTATCGAGAAGATGAGCATCGTCTTATTGACATCACATTAGCATCATTGAAATAATTTAAACTATGCTTGCGTAGTAATTGACTTGAAATAGCGACTAAAACAAGAACATCAAGCTTTTTATCTCAATTTCAACTAAAAATCAGTTTTTCTATTCGCAACACTTCACGCATAGACGTGGCAACGAAAATATGAATAACATGAACTCCGAAACAGTTTTGTATATTTACAAATTACCGAATTAATTTGTTGTATTCAACGTATTCATTCTGGAGTGGTGGTTGTCGTCGTTGCGTGTATTGGTCAATTGAAGTATTTTCTATTATGGGAAAAGATCTTTGCTTCCTCAAGGTGCAATATGTATTCATGTAAATATGTATGTATAAACCGTCGATATGATATTCATTACTACAGAATTGGAATAACTCAGAGGATTTTTGGGCACTACACACAGACATCAACTCAAATTATGTCGCTGTTTTTCTCTAAATGCATCACTGAAGTAATCTAATACTTTTCTTAAGTTTACAAAAGAATCACCTTAAAACTACACATAGGTTTTAATTTGGGAGCACTACAATAATCATTCGTATGTACAATCCCTTTCTGAGAATGACAGGGCATATCGGAAAGAAGTTGCAGGATAACACGAGGGATAAGCCAATGCTATTTTATCACAGAAGTTAGACCTAAAAATACCCCAAATTAAATTAGAGACACTTCGTAGCTACTTCAAATTCCTCAAATTTACATATGTCAAGGAATCCTTGAATGGCTAAACATCCATGAATCGAAGTTAAAAACACCAACATGGCGAATATCGTATTGAATATGGAGGAAAATCAGTAAATGCTTATAGTTCACATAAGTAAATGTGTGCTCACTTGAACTTTATTGCTTAACATCCAAACACTTCACTGATCCCTAAAATTATCATCACTCGGTTGAACGACTTTCCTTGATAATTTCTCTTTTTCCTTCATTGAGATTTGAATCACTTTTGAAAGCTAGTCCATCTTTTTCTAGCCTTGTGCTAATTCTATTGTTCCTGCTCTCCACCACTGGAATTCTCAGAAATCTAGGATTACTCTTTGCTCTTTGCAGCACTTTTCGCGTCAGAGAACCCGTAAATTCCGGCGAGCCATTAATGCACATTTTCTCTGGCTTTGCAAGATTTTTTAAACTAATAACTGGTTGGGGATGAACCTGGCACAAATGTTCTCTAAGAAGACGGCAGTGATCAGATGGTATCGGCAGCCTTTCAATATTTGGAGCTGAAGAGTTTTCAAAAAAATTCAGTTTCCCTTCATGTCGGGAGTCGAACAAATCTTGGTCGCTCCATTTCATGTTAGTCGAAGCAAGCATGTTTGGGTGAAGAAAAATATTACAGTGTTTAAATGGATTATTGTACCCGTGGAATTCGATGGATTCATCGATTTCACTCAAGTCATCACGCCCTTCAGAATACAAAGATCGTTGACATGAAAATCGCCTCATCGTAATGTCTTGCGCACTGCAATCGTCAGAATTTATTTTCTTCAAGATTGTGCCTCCTGTGTCAGTTGAAATAGCGGAATACCTGCGGACAGGAAACCGAGATACACCGTAACTAATAACCGACGAATTAGTGGAAGCTAAAGAATCGCTTCTTGTTGTGACAGATCCGTTGGAAAGTCGTGGTTTCGTCCATCTCACTGAAGCCGTGCTGTGTCTTGGATACCTCCAACGTTCAAGCAAGAGCGGATCATCAGACGATGCTGAGGACGCCGAATCCTGTCTTAAGCACTGTCTACACCTCGCGACGGGGCCGTCCAAAGGATTCAACTTGAAAGACACCGTGCTTTGTCGTCGCGGCATGCCGGTTACTCTGGCAATTGGGTCATTCGGAGACGGCGGTGGACAGTGTTTAATTGCGCTCACCAGTTGACTTGCCCCACATTCGGCGCACTCGGCAGCGTAGCTGTACAGGGAAGTCCCATCTGGTTCCACAATGCGTACTGGGATAGGAATTTCTGAATTTCCGTTGCTCAAACGAGCGTTGAGGCTGGCCCGATTATACGTCGGCGTTTGAACTTCAGCTGGTCTCCACCAACACACAATTTTCATTGCTTCTTTTTTTGCTGTGTCATTTCTATATACATAAATAAAAGGTAGGACGCACGCGGCCGAGAGGGCTAGAACAACCACGAAATCTTCAACAAAAGGGTGATGGCAAAGACTCGTCTCTACAATCTTATAGCTATAGAATGGCACCCAAGCAACAAGATATGATACAGTGACAATGATACCCGTTTGGACAGCCCTTCCCTCCTCTCGGAAGAGCAAAGATACATTACTATTATTGGAAGATCGCTTACGGCAAGCACGGGCCTTCCCTTTGACAGACGTGGTCGTCGTGGACTCGGGAGTTGGTGGACATTCCGGCAGGATAAATTCTTGTGGATTGGCACTTATACTGTGACGACGTGTGCGTTGCGAGTTTTTCTGAGCTGTTTGGTACATTTTCACGTAAATCCAACAGAGGACGAAAAATGGGGCGATCAGACCGCACACTGCCAGTAGCGTAGTGTAGAAGAGCCCGAAAGTGTTCGTGACTTCCTGTGTTCCTTCTTCATAAACTGGGGAAGGGGGAAAGACCAGGTTAACATGCAAAAAGTAGAATGTGATGATGATGATGTTCAAATGTTAAGGATTTCTCTTAACTGTGAATAGTATTAAAGTTCTTTCGCAGTATCATTGAAATTAAAAATAATTTAATTTCAAAATGGAAATCAACAAAAAGAATAAATTTTTCTGAAATGTAATGATCATTGTCAAACACACATTTAAAGTATTTTGCATCGAGATGCTCGGTGGAATTCAATCATGAAGGGTATCATTTTACGATGTAGTTACAAGTCGTTCGAAAAACTCTTTCGGAGACGCTCGTAGTAAGCGTGCCAATGTGTTTCTATGAATTCCTATTTCTTTGGCTGAACAAAGAGTCTCACAAAAAGCTGGATAAATATACGGAGTTATGGCTCAAGAATCAATCGAAATAAACAGGACAAGCAAAGCCAAATGGAATAGCAGAATGCTAAATTTCATTAGGTACAAAACATTGGATTGCCTTTAACTTTCCTGTTATTGAATAAAGCGGCCAATTCATTTCCGAAAATTTGGGATTACTGCGAGGAAAATATCAGGGCCATTGAAGGAGATGAATTCTCTCAGACAATTCTTTTACAAGAACTTAGGGTATCAGGCTTTGCTTTGAAGATCCTGTGCTTGGCATATTTCCTCATAAAATAATCCAGACGAGAAAGGTCAGGGATCTCGCTGGTCATGGGAATGATGCTGGACGCAATATGATTATTTCTTAAGGAATTTCTTAACCAATTCATGACAGACAAGGATACTCGAACAGCTTACATTATCTTGCTACGCCATCTACTTAAATTTCGAAATGAAAAGTGACAACAAATCCTTTTATGAGGTCTTTTTTCCCTTCTCGCTTCAGATAAGTTCTGAGGGCAGAATTGAGTTCTTTCCTAGAGCTGCTCAATCATTGCATCACATAGAGGGCATTGGAACGCCCTCCATGCAGCACGCACTCTCGCGTGCGGCACCAGATGCATGTTACCTGGAGCACCTCAAGGCTCCTTAAATGAACGATAACAACTAGGCTCAAAACAGGCTTATGAGTTAGGCATCCACAAATCGTGCTCCAACAAACGACAACACGTCGTTGTACACGTCAACATGTCAACAAACGTCAACATGTCGTTATGCATATCAACATATCAACAAACGCCAACATGTCGTAAACGTTAACGCGTCAATAATCCTCAACATGTGAACAAACGTTAGAACGTTGTTGTACAAGCCAACACGTCAACAAACGTCAACATGTCAACAAACTTCAACATGTTGTTGTAAACAACGTTTGGTGTATGAACAAATCAAAGCACGTGTAACGAAACAAATCGAAGTTAGAATACCAGTAATTATACTCACTTGATCATAGACGACTTACACTAAGTATAAGCTGGAAGTCTACCACAACTTGCCCTAGATTTAGAATCCCTATGCTTAACTATTTACTACGTATTTACTCGAGCAAATGTCTACCTGAACTCACCATAGACACAGAGAGGCAAGCGTGACGCGGAGCCGGCGAAGAGAGGTGGTGTGGAGTACAGCAAGGAGAGCAGCCACACGGCAGAGATGAGCCACATGCTACGTTTACGGGTCACAGTCATCGAGTAATGAAGAGGGGCTGTAACTGCACAGTACCTGTGAGAACAACGTCGGAATTTTTCGGTTACGGGTCATGTTACGGGGTAAAACTTTTAGTTTACGGGTCACGTTACGAGACTTCAGAACTTTTAGTTTACGGGTCACGTTACGGGACTTTAGAACTTTTAGTTTACGGTTCCCGTTACCAGACTTCGGAACTTTTAGTTTACGGGTCACGTTACGCGACTTCAGAACTTTTAGTTTACGGGTCACGTTACGGGACTTCAGAACTTGAAGTTTACGGTCTCGTTAGAGGACAGAATTTTTCGTGCGCGTGAGGCAGGGATATCAAGCGGTCTCGTCTAATTACTAATTTTTTTCAAATAACGAAGAGCTTTTTCCAGGCATTCAGAGCTGCTGAGAGAACATCGTGAGACGTTGAGAGGCTCACTCTTATAGGATTTATCCTTCGTTTAATGCTCATGGAAAGTTCAGACAAATTTGTTTACATTCCTGAGTAAAGCTCCGCAAATGTCTGAGTTATTGCAATTGTACCTTTAGTAGTTTGAGTTTTCATTGGCAAATGTCATGCACACTCGTTCTGACTTAGTCCAAAGCTCAATTGCGGTTATTTTTTGTGCCAGAAAGGTTTGTTCCTTAAGGAAACATGCTCGAGCTTTTAAACGTTGAACTACATCGACATATTTTCGAGCAATGAAATTTCTGGTAGACCTCTCGCGTGTACAGGAATTTACATACGTACACGCGCACGTACATATGGTTACTATGCCTCGGATACTATGCCGACGTCTGGCCCATTACAAGCTCTCAACGATACCGCACCACACGATCGGAGCTCGCTTCATAAGTAACTACTTTCTTTGAACACATATATATACGTTTGCACTTTCAGAGCCCAGAATTGTAGATTCTTGGCACTTTTTTACAGGAACTAAAAGTCATTCCCTTTCATTTCGCTCCATCAGACGTTCGATTACTGCCAGCAGCCCATGCATTTCAGAGTGCAACGATCTCGACGATGCTGATCTGTGACACTTGACGGTACGGACAGTGGCAATTGACTGTACGAACTGTGACAATTGACAGTACGGACTGACAATTGACAGTACAGACTGTGACTATTGACAGTACGGACTGAGGTAATTAACTGTACGATCTTTGAATGTTGACGGTACTGCCTATGACAGTTGACTTTACGTCCGTCAGTTGACAGTTGACAACTGACTGTACGGCCTGAACATAACTTGGTAACAGCTCGCATGCAGAACGTAACCAGAAGCACAGCCACGAGCGTGTGAAGCTCATCTCCAGACCTAACAGCAGGCCGTCCTATTCGCTCACTTCTTTCTACATGAAAAATTCGGAAATAAGAAGTCACTGTAGCACCGCGGCAGGCAGGACTTTGTCGATTGGAGGGACATTGAACTGTATGACGGGACATTGAACTGTATGACGGGACATTGAACTGTATGAGGGAGGATCCCAGAAACGAATATGAACGCTGTCCTGATGTTCAAAATACCTCAGCGATTGCAGTAGAGGTGAGAGAGAGTAGGTTATAAAATTGTATTTTAAACAGTCCTCTCATAGACAGCAAGGTTGTTCTGGGGCAGGATGGGGCTCAACAAGGAGTGGAACACCTAAATTTTTAGCTCAAAAATAAAGATGTTTTTCACTTTTATTCATTAATTAAAATCCTGTCGATACACCGCAAAGAGAAAAAACCTACGTGTTTCGAAATCCATTTCCATCATGATTATTCTTCGAGTCAAACTGCTGCACCAGTCCATTGGTAGCTTCAGTATATCAACGAGAAATGATTAAATAATAAATTAAACAAATAAATAATTCATACATATATATTTATACCTGCTATAACTTTAAAAACTTCCTTTAACTTTAGAGCAGGTCGACAGAGATGTAATCTTATATGTAGGATTTCGTAATAACAAGTTATTCCTGAAATTAACTTACGCCTATATACAGACATTACTAAAAACATTTGTTAAAATCCTTTTTCTGTCATTATTGTCGTTTTGAAAAAACGTATACAATAATTAACGCATTGTAAGCAAATAAGTTCGAGAATGTAAACAATATCTGATAATATTTACGAAATAGATGTACATCTAAAAGCTCAAAATTATCGTTGACAGTAGAAAAATAGAGCTTTCACTCTACCGTAACTTCCGCAGCAATTCCGGCTTCCGTTACATCGGTGGTCAAATATTCGATGGGAATTCAGAAATTGAAAATCTATGTGAATGAGGATATTACTTTCATTTCAGCAGTGCGGGCTGCCAACATGAGATTCAGGAGCCCGATTCAATTTATTCGAGACTTGAAATCGTTCAAGAATACATCTCACATATCCAGAGCGATGATCAGCACCGGTAGTACAAGGTAGAATGGAATAGAAAGTGGTAACAGGGACAAGCCGAGTGGTCCATTTTAGGGTTTCTATTTTAGTTGTATGCCGTCAGACAGTGAGATGCCGCATCACGCCGTATCGCCCCATCTATGCATTGTTTGTCGTGCAGACTGCATTGTTTGTCGTGTAGACTGCATTGTTTGTCGTGCAGACTCCATTGTTTGTCGTGCAGACTTAGACCGACATCCATCGACGCTGATAATTTATCACCTGGTACATAACAAACTACGGAACTTTCGTAGACGCATGGACACCTTTTTCACACCTCTCGAAAGCACATCTCACCTATCCACAGCGATGATGAGCACCGAGAAGATGCCGGCTTGTACAGCTAGAGTGGTTAGCGCCCTGCCTCCCTCGCAGAGCAGGTGAGTGGTGACGGTTCCTTCGACCTCCCTGCCTCGCTCGAAACAAAGTCCGTCCGACGCGTCCGTGCGCCAGGGCCGCTTGGCCAGCCGGACGCCGTGAATGGCCACCACCAGCACCGTCGAAATGAGGTTTGCCGACGTCAGCGATAAGACGAACCTGTGGCACAGGGCGTGTGTTGGCATGCTTGTTACTGTGGCATAGTGCGTGTGTTGGCATGCTTGTTACTGTGACATGGTATGTGCTTTTGCTACTAGTTACTGTGACATGATATGCGCCTTTGCTACTAGTTACTGTGACATGGTATGTGTTTTGCTTACTTGTTACTGTGACCTGATATGTGCCTTTGCTTACTTGTTACGGCTAAATGTGCGTTTACTTGCTTGTCAGAACGAGTTATATTCTGAATAAATAACAAAATATAACTAGCTCTCAGGTGAAGAACACGGAGCAACATTTCACAAAAAAGTAAGCAAAATACGCTTGTCTGTACATGTGGAGTCACAGTTGTCAGCTAGATCGTTCGAGGACCACGCGCTCCGTCGTTCAGTCGTGTTGTCTATAGCCTGATCACCTTGATGGTGCTTTTATTTATTCAACGGAGTGTGTAGAGCAGCAGACTGCAGACTTAAGATGATTGGTGTTGGAAAATGATGACTGTAATTGCGATGAAAAAATTCGCCTCTTTTCTTAATTTTTGATGTAAAAATATGGGTCTTAAAAAAATTATAAAAATGTTTTTATTTATATTTTTGAACAGTCAAGCTCTAACCTCAGATCTGTAAGATCAACAGAGTTCTGATCACTAGACGACGAGTTATATGGAAGTAAACACAGCACCTCAGCAGGATCTCACTAAAATAAAAGTAGATAGGTCTTCCAAGATGAATCTATAAATCGAAGCTTTCTCGCCGATGCAGTAACAATGACACTTAGTCAAGCCCATCATCTTGTCTTTCGGCTGAATATTCATTAAATTTTCCATGCATTGCCCGGACGTTTTTGCAGGTTTTTCATTGCAACGTTAGAATGTGATCCCTTCCTCTCTTTAAATCCATATTCCTGAGAAGTAAACCAAGGTACGAGACCCGTAGACTCAAAACAAGACTACGTCATGTGTCTGGCAGATGAAAACTCAACATTCACTACCGCTGCTGTGTTCCTCTCTTATTCGTTTATTCAACGCTGTGTTCACTTCGGCTATGAAGCCCTTAATCTCTTGTTCGGCACGTTATCTAATTGTTGAATTTCGAATTTTTTTGTTGAATTGTGGAATTTTGTTGAATGGTGGAATTTTGTTGAATTGTTGAATTTAGTTGAATTTTGAGACGACTTTATTGCATTTAGATGCATGAGTGCATTCGGGAATGGTTGGTTCATACCCAGAAATATCGAAAAAAGTCGAATAAACTTGTGAAAAAAATTCTAACCAGGAATTTGACAAGCTCACTTGATTAAAGCAGGAAAGCTCAATGTAAGTAAAAAACGAGTCAGCTCGTGAGCACAAAGGCAAGAGTCACTGGTCCCCAACCCTCTTGCAACCATGACGTTAGTTTTTCAAACATGACACTACAATGTATTTTAATCTCTCCACATGTTTCGACTTTCTCTCATTGAAATGAATCATAACATCTGGCTCCCCATTCTAGTCCTTCTCTATGATTTCTTTTTTCGACGTGTCCAACCGTGCAACAGGCGCTACATTCTTCAAACATTTCATCTCAACCAAGCTGAATCCTCCCCGCCTTACTTCGAGTCAAGGCTTTGTACTGTGTGGAATAGTCTGTACCATCACATTCCCACGTGAAATTTAGTCTTGCCGCCGAGAGAACGTTCGGCAGCCGAAAGAGTCGAGTAACATCCTGGTTCTCGATCTCGCGTCGCACCTTGACTCGAGAATATAGGATTCCCATCAGCAAGATGACCGAACAAAAATAGGATTCCGCGTACGCTTTGCTTCCAAACCTCTACAGGTAGTCGTCTTCACATTGATCCCTTATACGCCTTTTGCAACCTAAGCTTCGTGGGGGAATTGCTCCGAATCTCCAGGAAAAACGGGGGAGAAAAATGTCTCCCGATTTGTGTTTTGTAACTAGAGGAATTGAGAAATTTGGCATGCAAACGCTTCGCAGTTCTCACGAGGGATTCCGTTTTCAATTAAAGACCTGTATAAATAAAATCAAGTACGGTTCTAAGAAATAAAATGAAGTGTGGTTCTGGTAAATAAAGTGATGTATGATTCTGGCAAATAAAAATACTGAGGAGTAAATGTTTTAAAATGCAGCAATGAAAAATTGTAGGTGCTCAAGGCGTCACATCCTAACGAAGCTGATGAACAAAACAATAATTCCTTTCTCACAAAACCACGAACTAATGCGGTTTATTTTAACAAAAACGACTGGTTGATGATTATTCAGAGCAATTAATTTTCCTAATGCCTTGAAAGGCACCAAAAAATTATGAGCAGCTAGCAGGAGGCGCTGCATAGCAGCCTCAGCGTAAGTAAACCTCAATTTTTCCAAAAATCAATCCACGAATTATAAGAACAAAAGAAACTGGCTTCGGCATGTGGTCAAAAAAGGCCAGTAAATCTCAAGAAAACTGAAGTACTTCTCTGTATCACTGATACGGACTGCTGTCTCTGACATAATCTCGCTGATAAAGAACATCAATCGGAGAATCTGGACCATTGGAGTTTTCTCCTATCTAATTCCTGCAAGGCGTAATTCAATGGTTCTCCGCAAGAAATAATATCCATGTATGAACATCGTGTTTTATCATGCATTTTAGAACGCATAGTACAGATTTTTTGTGGTACTGTGAAGCAACTGATCCAAGTTAGCGGTTCCATGTAAACGTTCAGATTAAACATGTGTAGTGCTTCAAATATGTTTTTGATCTCCACTTTTTCCTGTTGAGACATCAAGCTTGTTTATAAAGGATAAGTTGCAAATACATTTGAATTTATTTACTTGTAACGCGGTTATTAGTGAAGTATAAATAAAATGATTTTATTTAAACTGTAAAAATTTCACTGTTCAACATCTTTGTTCATCGAATGATCTCAGGAAAGTTTTGTAGGTCGTATTTTGGCTTTGAAAAACATGAACAGGAATAATTAATTTCTACTTTTGTCCAAAATTTACGCTTAAGTATTTAGTAGACGTATGAAACTAATTTCAATCTGATATAAAAGCACTGGAAATGATAGTCAAATTAGAATTCCATAGTATTTTGACACAATATATTCTTCCGACACCCGAACTTTTTTCCGGAAAATTTAGCTGTCACACAAATTTTCAATTTTTGCTGATTAGGCGAATACATTAACGGCTAGACTATCGTTCATTGAAGTTCTCATTCACTGACCCTTCAAAAGAAGTGTTCATAAAACTTCAGCGCAAACGTACGACAGTCGAAGTACAGAGGAACTTGTAGCTTCAATTCAGGAGCCAATTCGCGGACTGCAATCGACGATCGATATTTAAATTGATTGCACTCTTGCTGCTCTTGCCGTCTCACAGGAAGTTTTATGAGTTATCTGTGGTTTGACATCTACGTATGTCTACAACTTTGAGATTGTAATACGCAATTAGAAAAGATAGGCTCTATAGACACTCCATGCAACTAATAATAGGGTTTTCTCGCGAGGAATCAAAGTGTTATTCAAGTCGACCACAGTTTTAGCAACAGTTGCATCACCTCTCATTGTTATATGCTCGGTTGTTTTTGTTTTGAAGTCGTGCTTTGCATTCTTCGTACCGTAATGTTCTACGCTGTTTAATTATGCAGCTCATTAGTATGTTATTAAAGTGCGATATCAGATTCCTGCGTTGCATTACAAAATTGACATTTTATCTTATATTTAGTGTAATTCAAGAAGCCAATTAGTCGAACAACTCGTCTTTCAGACGCTGGATAAAATAGAAACGTAAATTTCTATTGTGAGCTCTTTTTACGCTGCCGAGAATGAGGGTGTTTGTTGAATGGGGTTTACTCGGAACCCCCTTCACGGTACTGCATGTTGCCTTCAGTTCCATCGTTCAGTTTCGGTCATATTTTGAATTACTTCGATGAGCGAAAACTACTGAGCTAGAATGAGCTCTGGTGTACATGTAATATTAGACACATTGAAAATAAGTGTTTCTCCTACGTGAACTGCATTCAAATTACGTGATTATAACAAGCATCGCAGGGCTTCTTGGCGCTAGTGATAGTGTACTTGCTCCCTAGTTGGTTTGTTCCGGGTTCGATACTCAGGGCGGAGTGTTTCCCTTGGAAATAGGAGATTAGACATGATACCCCTGAGCAGGCGGCACGCCAGTGTAGTCCGGTACTCGAACTGCTTCCGAGGTGTTCTGTGTGTGAGTTTTCCGAAAGTGATACGACAAAATTAAGAGCAAATACAGCAGAAGGAAATTTAGATCATTCTCACCTGTTCGAGATAGACCTGAGGGACGGGCGCTTGTAGAAGATGAAGAACACCAAGGAATTGACGACTGTTCCGAACACAGAGATGAACAGAAGGACCACACCAGCAAGAATTGGTTCTGAAATAAAAACGAAATGCATACATTTAATTTCAATGGCACCTCCTCGTTAAAACGTGCTAGGTTCTCAAACGAATTTAGAATTTATTGCTCAATTGACGGAATTTCTTTAACAGTCGTCAAGATGCGAAATGATAGTGCATGGAAATTAGTCGTAATGCTTTCATGTAATTAAATCTCGGTCATTCTGCTGCAGTTATCGTTAAGAATTCACTGCAAATATCGTCCTTATATTTTGCAAAACATTAAAAAACTCAAAAATCAAAACTTTTATCTATCAAAACTATTTATCGCAAAATTTGAGTCCTCGCATTTATGCACTTCTATTGTATGAAATGTTTAACGATACAAATATTCTAACGAAAAACATTGAAATATTAACAGTTATGTATCGTCATTACTGAACAATTTCCTTATTCGAGATGTTCTGGAAAATGGAACTCCTTGTATACTGAACAGAAATCCTAGATAAACAGACAAATGAAAAAGAATCAGAAGAAAACAAAATAAAAACAAGAAAGAGAAGAGGAGCAACAAAAAAGATCCCATGTCTCATACGCTCCTCATTTCTGAACATCTTCTCATCGATATATCTTCTAAATAAATTTGGCTTTATATTTTTCGAATATTGTCAACTTAACATGGTTTATACTAAATCCACAATTGTTTTAAGGGGAGAGAAAAATTTTGATGGTCACTTGTCGAATAGACGAGATACATTTTTCTCACGAACAAAAACTGAAACAATTTATCGATTGACATTCGGTCGTTTCCCCTTCGTACGTCAAAGTACAACAGCGACCTTGCACTAGACAAAATTTTCAGTTGCCGCAGTGTTGTTAATAAAAATAACTGCAACATACTTTCCCCTCCACCTGACGCGCGTCAAGCTGCAACGCAAAATTGGATGAGGTCTTCCGTTCCTGCAGCTTGACATCCCATCGAGATGGTAGACCAGATACCATCTCGAAGCCATCGAGATGGCACCAAAGATGCATTGGCATTCTCGATTCCGTTTCGTCTTTGGCCAATTTCTGTCTGTTCTCCAAAAGCCGATGTCTTCAAAACCCTCCTCTTCTTCCATTCATCCAACCATTCATTTACACTTCGATTCACTTTGAACACACCTATCGTTTGCATTCATTTCATTTTCATCTTTTACTTTACCGAAACCTTTCCAGCGCCATTTCAATTTTTTTTTCGTTTGTCATCTATCTGCACCACCATCACTCAGCAACTTCATTTCAACTTTTCAAATCGTGTAATTTCATCTCATGTGATAGAGCACTGCAATTCGAATATGTACGTTAGAATACCTCATGAACCTTTTATAACAAAAGTGTTATACGGTCGTTGAACCCCGTAATTACAATGTCATTGAAGAATGAACATAAATATAATTCTCTCGGAAACTAAACGAATGGCAAAAAAATGACCAGAAAGTGCATCGTCCGAACAAAGAAAGAAAATGAAATTGAATCACTTCAAAATATTAAAAACTAAGTAAATTAACAGTAAAAAATAGTACCGTGTTCACATAGGTTTGAAGGTTGTAATTTACTGAATTTTATTTCACATGAATTGGTAGATGAATCGTCGAGTTTAGGCTCACAGACGCTTGAGATCGAGTACCTCTACTTTCAGGGGGTCTGAGTTTTATACTATGTGTTATAGGATACTTTGCTTCATAGTATACTTTGCTTTACAAAATACTCGATCTCTTTTCCAAGTTTTGAAGTCAACGTATTGCGAACTAGTCCGCTTGAATTTACTGTCGTTCACTTTAGACCTGAAAATGCTGAGATTGCGGAAAGGGAAATTTTTGAATTGCTTTCCTTGGTGAATTTTTTTGAACTTCTGCAACTCTTGAACTATGTAAAGTTGAGTCTTTCGGTGCGAGACTGGCAGATAATCCTGTTATCAACGGATTACTACTACCACTGGTACCAGTACTACTACTACTACTACTACTACTATTACTACTACCACTACATTATTACCACCACTACTTGCTTTAAAAACACGAAGGTTTGGGTCGGGACACGCAATGTGAGTTCAGACAAGTTTACCCGCCATCCTGATTAGAAATTTCTCATTTAACTAGACCACCACTATTTGAAATCGTATTTGAGAGGATTCCGTACACTTCCATCAAACTACAAGGCAGTGTTTGAAGTAGTTTCCTATTTAACTCATCAAACAAAATGATGTAGTGGTGTCCGAAAAGAATCTGATCAGCCAAAAACCTTTTCCATCGGGTGTGACAGGCTCTAGAAGAGTCGAATTACCTCCAAAAATTAGGTGCGTGGATGAAGCCAATGCTTATCATTGCGCGAGCTCGTTATCGGTGCAGTGTAGAATAAGATTACATCCAAACTTAGTTATTGAGCTTCAATTTATTCCTGATTATAACTTTTTGTTCCGCCAGCTGTATCTCTCAGCCTCCTGCATCAAGCCGGAAATTCACATGATAATCCTAACAAAATAGAAGCTTGTGTAAAGGAAATCACAAATTAACTTGAGTCGTATGTATTGGCTATCTTCAAATTCGTTAACGGATGTGATTTTTGTGTGTTTCGTAGTCACAGGTTTATACGGATCCTGCAAAAGACATAATCGAAGGCAATTCTTCCTTACCCCTCATTTACTCAGCAGAGTCTGAGTCCCGTTAAAAATATACAAGGGAAACATTGCTCTGTAAGTAAATGAGGAATTAACGGAGACTCTCCCTGGTGTTCGCTCGATTCGCCCACTCAACCCAAACCGTGGTGACAGACTTTCGCTCTGCCTCTGAATACATGAAATTCCAAGAGATTTATTGAAGCCCATATTGTGATTGATTATTTTAATGTGGCGTGTTGAACATTTTAAGACACGACAATAATTTTAATGCAATTTAACTGTATGCAGAAATGTTAAGGTCCGATCGATTACTTCTGTACAGACGAACGGCTTCAACTGTCAGGGAGTGGCAACTGTGTATGAGTGGCAACTGTGTGTGAGTGGCAACTGTGTATGAGCGGCAACTGTGTGTGAGCGGCAACTGTGTGTGAGTGGCAACTGTGTGTGAGAGGAGCAACTGTGTATGAGCGGCAACTGTGTGTGAGTGGCAACTGTGTGAAACTGTGTGAGAGGGGCAACTGTGTGTGAGTGGCAACTGTGATTTTACAGAAAACGCCGCAAAAGTACAAGTCCAGTGCGAAATTCTACCTCTTGTGAGGAGACTGCGACATTCCCGAGAGTCTAACAGTAGCTCCGTCGAGATAGTACTAACAGTCTTATAAATTGAGATTCATTACAGATAGAAGGATTCTAAAGATGAAGCGTGAGAAGCAAAATTGTTAAATTTTCCTCGTAAAGGAAGATTTAAAACCCGATCTTTATTTGCAGGAAGGGATTGTCACATTACGAGTCGAGCTCGTCTTTCGCGACGTAAAAAACTGTCAACGAACGCGTTGGCTATTATTTAATTAATTAAGACTACTGTAGTACACGTTTCCTGCAAAAAAATGACGTGACAAATTAAATTGATCCCTTAATTAAGATGCTCTCTTATTTAGAGTGAGACTCACGTGAACTAAAGCAGTTTTTTATGTCACTGATACGGACTGTTTCTCTGACGCAATCTTGCTGATTAGAAACTCGAGCCCGAAATTCTGGATCCGGAAAATTTGGCCAATTTAATTCCTATAAGATGAAGTCGCTGAATAAATAAACCACTAAGAGTATCATTAGGGTTGATAAAAAATTGATCAAAAAGGTTCATATATCAGGAGCGAAAAATTAGGTGATCGTGATCGTTTTTAACTAGCTCAGAACATTTATGTACCTACTCAAAGTATAAGTTTCACATAAAATGTTGCGCTACGTAATGGGGAGCATTTGTGTATTTCTAATACTATGTTTTTTCTTTAAATACAAAAAAACGACATTTACAAATTCGCACCTTATGTAATTAGAGCGAAGTAATTTTCTTCCATGAGGAAACATTGGTATGTGCACATTGTGGTTGTCGCTTATTGCTTATAAATACAAATAGATCATAGGCAACTGTGTGTGAGAGGAGCAACTGTGTGTGAGTGACAACTGTGTGTGAGTGGAAACTGTGTGAAAGGGGCAACTGNGCAACTGTGTGTGAGGGGTAACTGAGTGTGAGTGGAAACTGTGGTTTTATCAAGGTGTAGAGGAAATTAATTTCTGTACTTTTAATGGTTACTTAAGTAGCAAAATATTTAAGCTATACAAAAAGGTAATTATTTTAAGGTGTCTCAGGCATAGTCAATGATTGATCCGAAATCGACCTATCCTAGGGCATCCCCTCACGTTTTCTTATGTTTTATACGTATAATATACGTACTTAAAGCCGATGCGTAAACATTGAACTGGGTAATGATGGACGTACGGAATTCTAAGTAAGATAAATACCGAACTGCATTATTGCTCTTCACTGCGTTGAATTGAACACTGTTTACTTGCGACTCTGACCTGACTTCACCCGTCTTCAATAACCACAAAATAAGAAAATGATTCTATTCAGTATAACAGCCAGGTCCGCTCGCTGCAATGTGCATGAAGAGGGGGGGGAGGAGATGAGGAGCGGCTGCGGGAATAATAGATGTCTGGAGATGGCGCAGCTCCGGCGCAGCGTAAGAGCTCGGCGGGAGACCAAAATGTATATAGACTTCAACAGACGTCTGTGTACGTCAGGACTCCAATTAATCAATCATTTCTGAACACATTTGAACACCTTGCCAGCGTTTTGGTCGCTACAAATCATACCTTCATAAAAAATAATTGCCATTTGCTCTGTTCCGGAACGGAACGATCAATTTTCGCGCACCGTTTTTGTGGCACTCATACAAGATTACGTGCGTTGTGGGATTTTGTACGTTGTGCTACAATTGCTACGTGCTATCAGGTGAACGCTTCAGAGAAGTGGAAGTGTCTAAATAGTATAAACCAGAATCAATTCAACGAAAAATATTGCAAACTGGAAGTAATGAGGATTAATAGTTGAATAAAAATGCTATGTCCGCTTTAGAGTTGGATTTTAGCGATCATATTGGGCAAGAAAATCGTTCAATACACCATTTAATTCAACTGTCAGGTCAGAAAACGGCCAAAGATAAAAGGAATATTAGTGACTTACCAATTTCAACCCAGCATTCAGAGTGCGTTGGTTTCAAATTAGGTTACGCACTATATGGTCTCGCGTATTCCAACAAAGATAAGACATTTTAGCAGGCGAATGTTTCGGTTTTTGTACACTTTCATATGAAAAAGAGCAAGGAAGGCTACTGCTAATGGATTTTCACTAAGACTCACTGAAAACATGATCAAAAATGTCCTAAATTTTAAATATTTGCCAAATTTTA
>VOMN01033729.1:0-26116 GCA_014899125.1 Orchestia grillus | reverse complement strand
CACTAAATATATCTCTTGCAAAGAGATGCAACCCTGCCACGCAGAGCAGACCATGTACATATGTGCATCACATGTGCAACACGAGACGTCTCCCCTGCAGAGCGATGCATCACCGCAACGCAGAGCAGACTATGTATGTGCATCACATGTGCAACACGAGACGTCTCCCCTGCAGAGCGATGCATCACTTCAAAGCAGTCAAGCGGTCGCAGGAAGACAGCATGACTCGTCTATTTCTGAAGGAGATTTAGAAGAAGCAATGAAAATATTTCTTGTCATGCCACACATGGGGCCGATTTTTTAAGCTACTGTATTTGAATACAGCGATATTCACGAAGAACTATATTTAATAAAATTAGCAGAATGAGTCGCAATAATTTTTTCGAACTTTCACCTTCGGAGCCTTAACATTTGTGCCACTCGGTTCATTAACCAATAACGAAGGCAAGATTTTCCTCCGAAAAGTTGACAAGACTTTTCTCCTCGTATTTAGAAACCGTGTTCAAACCCCTTAGAAAGTGTCGAGGTCTCTGCCGTCGAAATTAAATACGACCAGATTTTTTCCACACGAACCGCTTCTATTATTATTGTTAGTCGTCCATTTCTTACGCCACCGTGCGCGAGGAACTTTAGAGCAGCGAGTGTCGTAAGTTTGGAGGTGTGAGGCACGCACTTCACGCCCACCGCGTCGCCAAGATTTATGGACGTGCGCTCCTTTCAAAGCCGCCCGCTGGCCCCGAGATCTGACGTCCTCTCCGCGGCAGCGCTCTGTATTATTCGTCGAAATGTACACGGCAAGTTTTTGCACGCACGAATTATATGTTTCAGGCCTTCGTGAAGAAGCTGCGAGTATTTTGCGACTTAATGCTGCGTTTACTGTTTTGTGGGATTTTTTTTATATGTTTGGTGTTCGCGGCGAAGTAATTAGTATGTTGGGACCTTGAAGTGAACAGTATTCGTGAGTTTGTCTTACATGAGCTCGTGTGAAGTAAATTTATTCACTGGCACGACTTAATTCTTTATCGAGCCAGAAAAACCTTGCAATCCAGTTTCAAAAGGCTGCAGCTCATTTTTTTAAAAAGCTTAAATAGAGCCTTATAGGAAATAATTTGTTTCTAAAGGGTCAATTCAGGAATGCTATGAGGAAATGACCGCTAATCAAGAAAGGGATTTATTTCGTTTTTTCAATGCATGACTATCTAAAAAATGATGGCTTTATAACGAATATATCCAATAAAAACCTAGTATTTATAATGACCAGGATTTTTTTTTCTACAAACCAATTCAGATTATAATTATAGCGTCATTTCAGAGAACGAAACTCTGGTATACTTCAGAAGTATTTATTTCAGACGATGACTCTCAGGAATAGCATGAATCACACGATTCCAGTTACACAGAGAGGAGAAACTTCGGAAAGTCAATATTTTTAACGCACGTCCATTCGTAGGAAAGTCATCATTCTCTTCGACAGTTACATTAGGTTTCCAATTAGGATCTAATCCCATTCATTAGGTCACGCTATGCTCGTAAAACCCTGAGTGGTGCCGCGCTGTTTTACTCCTACGAAAAAATATGATTTCTGTGAAAAAAGTTTCTCGCCCTGTTGCTTTATCAAAATCGTGATATGAATTATCGACCATAAAAATTTATACTCTGCGCACGGAATTTCCCTGCTGAGCTCTCCTGGGAATAATTTAAGCGAATAAAAGAGTTGTAATTTTGTGGTGTCGTCATAACCGTCAGCTCGTTCGGGTGTTTGATGAACTTTTCAGCCGATCGAATCCCTTTCTAAGGTTACGCGAGCTTTATAGCCTCATAAATAAAGTGGCGGGAATACCCAGCTTTAAATTAGTTTGGAAGATAAGGCCATCTCGCGCTGATAGGTATCTTCAAATGGATAAGATTCGCGGTTTAGGAAGCAGAGCTCGTGCTGGGCCGTGCGGCGAGTCAGGGGCGGTGCAAACTAGTCTCGCTGCGAGCGTTTAGAGCGCCCCAGCATGGAGCGCTGGACCGGTTCCAGTCAGCAACCGCTCTATCTTCTAAACAATCGCTCCCCGCGTGAAGCGCTAGATCAGTTCCAGTGAACAACCGCTCTATCGTCTTAAGCGAACAGTCGTTTCTTGATTGGAGTGCTATATCGGTTCCGGTAAACAACCGTTCTATCTTCTTATTTGATTTTTATGACACAAATATTTTCCGTGTGATTTGATGCTCGCTGATGCAGCTACCGTTCTATGCCTGGGCGAGGGACGACTGTAGAGCAGTTGTTTACTGATATCGTCCTAACGCTCCAAGCGAGGGACGACTATAGAGCGGTTATTTACTGATATCGTCCTAGCGCTCCATGCGAGGGACGACTGTAGAGCGGTTGTTTACTGATATCGTCCTGGCGCTCCATGCGAGGGACGACTGTAGAGTTTACCTGAACCGATCTAACGCTCTACGCCGAGGAAGACCGTTTCCTGAAAAATTCTATACATTCAGTATTTTTCTTACCCGAATTATATGACGTTTTTCTAATAGATCGTGGCCTATTCATTGCTGCACATAGAAAACGCAACACATAGAGGTTGGCCAAAAAGTTACTTTACCATTTAAACCTTTATTAGGCAAAACTATAAGAGATGAAGAGTTTTAGTAACTTACTAGTGAAAGAAGAAAACCATAAGTTTTTGAAACAGTCTGGCCATAGTAAGACTTACGAATCCGAATAGTAATATACATTAGAAATCCTTAAAAATTGCTAAATACACTGTGAAAGAAAGGGCAGCCATTGTGGAATATTATTCTCAAAACTAGGGATCAATAGTTGGCGTAAGGAGGAGTTTCACGAGAAGGTTTAACAAGAATCCATCTCAACCCTGTATTCTTGCTCTGGTAACAAGGTTCAGCCGAACGGGCTCTGTCAGTGACAAAGGTCGAATCGGAAGACCAAAGTCATCCCATGTTGAAGAATTTCACACTTTGGGGACATTCCTTGGTCTCCTCGGTCACAGGATTTAAGTCCACCTGATTTTTTTTCTTTGTAAATATAATTCAGGCTGAAGTTTTTGTAAATATTTCGAACACTGAAATTTCGATCAAGAACTGAAACAAAATATAACTGATAAAATTCGTAACAATTCACGAGATATTCTGAGCAACATGACTTAAAGTAGAAAGCGAACAGTTCGTTTGTGCCTGGAAAATAATGGAAGACCTTTGAAGGACATTGTTTTTAAGTAAAAATTCCCAGTATTCCTCTTTCATTCGCAATTTACGAGAACATTGTTCCTTTTTTTGTCCGTGGATGACAAATGTTTCGAATGGTAAAGGGGCTTTGGAAACACCGTAACAAAAAATGCATCAGTATTGATATTTTACAAAGCATTGGGCTGTAGAAATCGAAAAATCGTTTGGACCTCACAGGGCTTAGCAATGACAGCTACCGCCCTGAGCCAGGAGTCGCTCACAACTACCTTGCTTAGAAGTAGTTTCCGTCAACGAAAACGCATTTGATACCATATTGAAAATGCACTTGATGCTTAGCGAAAATGCGTTTGATGTCGAAACGAAAATGTATTTGATGCCTCTGTAAAAATACACCTGACGCCGTAACCAAAATGAATCTGATGTCGTAACAAAAGTGCCTTTGACATGGTAAAGAAACACATCTGATGTCGTAATTTTGACGTCGCAGCAACTGATTTTTGTGCTGACAACACCTGACAACACCTGCCTTTATCTCTGATAATAATTCACTGAATAGCGTTAGGTCTTTCCATCAGTTCAAGAATCGTTCAAGTCATATTCAGGAAGGAAAATAACTTCTGACGAAACCTTTCCTGTGGATGGCTAAAATTTAAAGAATTAGCGACACGCACGACTCTTAACCCACTGAATAAATAATAAAGCACTAACGCGTACATGTGTGCACGTGCCAGTTAAATATACAGAAATGGAAGGTAAATAATCTGCCAGGGAAGAGAAGGCAATTTGAGGGATACAAGACAATTTCTTCAGGCGAGACCCCAGCGTAGAGAGATTGAAGAGACCGCTGCACATGAAGCTATGCTATTTAATGGATGAGCTGTTCCGACGCGTCGGCGTTATTCCGACTTTTAGATAAGAGCGACTTGATGTGTTAGCGCGTCCAGGTGAGTGGACTCAGGCCTCGAGCTATGGTAGTCTCAAGCCTGGCGCTATTGACTTTCCGTCATGTGTCTCCCATTAATCCTTCGTGTTCAAATTGCAGTGAAACTGCGACTCGAGAATTTATGATTGTCTGTTGTTCAACGTGTCTTCCGTGATGGGGATCACTTCAGCTGCAGTCGTCGCTCATAAAAATGCAGGTGCCACTGAGAACAATTTCTAGCGAGAGGTAATCGTGATTGACGCTATAAAATAAAAGATTGCATCGGGAGATACTGCTCACAATAAAAGAAGAGGGACCAAGTTTATTCGCTTAAAATCGATGGCCGAGTCTATTTATGTAGAGAAGTTACTTCAACAAAATCCACGCCAGTGAAGCTCTATTCCGTTTCTTGTTCTATCCTGTGCATCTAAAGAAAATAGAAACCATGCCTCGGTCATTGGTGACAGCCTCAGTAAAAGCGACAAAGAAAAATATCATTTTCACAAAAACTTCAATACGATTTTATTCTTCAGAAATGAGTCGAATATTGAATAGCATGCATGCAGTATTATTCAGATTCTTATGTTTAATTCTTCAGGCTTTTCAATGCATTTTTCCTCCCAAACTGTACGTCGTTTTTTCTTCCGGGTGAAAATAAGAGATGACAATAAAAGGGAAATTCAATTTACCCTCTCAGAATTAAGCCAAGTCATTTTACTAAATTCGTTAGAATCTACCTCATAATTAGGTTTGTGAGGGAAATATTTTGCACTTTTTAAATCAACTTCCGTAAACAAATTACGCCTGTCTAAAATTCTACCTCAACATTTTGTGGAAGAATTCTCTGCATGGTTACTGAACATAATTGCTCTGAATTTTGAGACAGAAATGCCACGAATTTTGGGCAAAAAAAAGAAATGCATGCATTACATTTAGTTCACCCATTTGTTACTCGAAAGAATTATTCAGTAACGTTGGTTCTCTTCTATTCAAGGACCAATAAACTCATATTCAGGCCGAAAACTAAACTCAAAAGAAAGCCATGAGTTTGGATGGCTAAAATTAAAAGAATAAGCATTTTGGACGGATCTTAACGAACGAAGTCAATAGCAAAACACTAAATCCCTGATGAACTCAGCCGTTTTTAAACTAGACAGTTACTGATGATAGAAAAGAAACAAATTTCCAGCAACTTTTGAAAGTATCACTCATTTCACATTGTAAAGAAGAGTAGAATCACGTTGAAAAATGTGAAAATATTTCCCCGAGGTTTTAGAAATAGGGCAACGTTTTAAGACATAACCCCCTCGGCCAACCTCGGCAACTGTCAACCAAGGAAGAGAGCGACAAAGGCCCTCAGGATTTTATCAGATTGTGGGAAATGTTTGTAGTAATTTATCTCCGGGGGAAGAAGCCGACATGTACGATGTGACCACAAACACAAGAATAATGGGCCTCAAGATAAGGTGTAATAGTTCTTCTCGTCTCAATTGAGTGTCTGGAGTCAGTTAGAGCTGACTTAAATTTAATCGAGCTTCACAAAATAGGTTTGTTAGAAAGTGCACGCATCGAGTCCACAAGCTGCGTTTTGCGGTGATTTCGTACAATATTCAGCGCATTTAGTCCAGAATTGATCAATTGCTTGATAAAATTCTGGCGTAGGTGTTATTATAGCTCAACATTTCCGTTTGAAGAAATTGTCGACACACGATTTGCTGTGCGATATTGAAAGGAACGTCTAATGATACTGAATGATTGTTTTGTAGGAGAATTTCCCATGAGCTTGCGAACTTTATTCAATAACAACCAGGTTAAAAAATTTCAGAGTTATTGTTTATTCAAAACAGAACACCTTCCACGCAAATGAAATGGACTTTCATTTAGGAGGTGCCCTCTTCAGGAGGTGCCCTCATTGCGAAGGTCAATGTTAAGTAGTATGGTCAAGAAAACTGTACATAAATAAAAATAGCAATGACACCGCCACGCTGCTCTCAACTTCTTTCCTCTGATGGAAACTGAAGCTCCTAATCATTGCCTACATATCATATTTTAGTCGAAGCTTATTGCTTGTTAAAACTTGTAGAAAGCTGTTACGCATATTCGCTAAAATTACTCAATTTGTAAAAACGGATTTTTATAGATTGAGTGGTTTTAGTCAATGCGATTAACTGCATCATTAGCAACTTCCTACGAGTTGTAACAGGCAATGGACTTCGACAATTTTGTAAGGTTGAGGGGCTGCAAAATATATTGTAGTACTATTTCTTGCAATTTATTCGGGTACGAGAGGAGAGGAAACATGTTTGAAGCATTCGTGGGAGTTATCAACTAATTTTTAAAAGCCTTTGAAAACACATTATATGAACTCGTCATTTATTTTTATGGTTTGAAAAATACATGTGCTCAAAGTAATCATTAGCAATCTATAATTTGAGTATAGTAAGACTTCATGGCAGTGAAGTCGATGCATGACACAACAGCTTGGAACATTGGTCTGCTTATCACATCCGCTTGGCATTGTGAATACGAACTGTAACCCAGTTGCACCGCGCTACCTCCGCGAAACACGAATCAAAGCATGCATCGCTGAACTCCTTTTCCTCACCAATTCAGGGACAAATAAGCTTGCTAGTAACAAGCACTCAACTTCTCACTCGGACTCCCGCAGCGTTCTTCAAGTATTCTGGAATAGCGCTAGAAGTGCGCCGCATTTTAGCGATGGGCCGAGCTCTGCAGTCACGATGGGCTGATGAATGAGTTCCATCCCGCCCCGCTCGACAGCCCGACGGCTCCTCCTGAAAATGTTTCGAGGAGCACCGAAGTGGACGATAAATTGAGGCCTGCAGCACCGAGTTCAACGCCTTTGATAATAAGACAACTTTGTTTGCCCTCGTCGACTTCAGGGAATTTCCCTCACGCGTCGAAGCTGAGAGACTGCAGGCAGGGCCACCAATTGATCTCTGAATAATGCTGGGAGGGATAACTTGGAGTTGGTATTCATCTCGTGTGTGACGTGCCTAGCTGAACAAATATTTGTTACAGGATTAGGATGTTACCTGTATAGGTGAGAGAACTGTCACAATATTTGCTGAGATAGTCGGTGTACGAAACAAACTTAAGATAGTTGTTGAGATATTTGCTAATGTAGCTGTTAAGATATTTGTTAAGATAGTACGCAAAGTTAGGATAGTAGTTGAGATGTTTGCTAATGTAGCTGTTAAGATATTTGTTGAGAGAGTAGGCAAAGTTAGGATAGATTTAAATGTGTTTAACAAGATGTATTCCTCCACAGGTAACACAGTTGTTTAGATATCTGTTGAGATAATCGTACTAAAAAGTTAAGAAAGCCGTTATATTCAAGTCAAGATAATTATTCAAAGTTACAACAGTTAATATATACATATTGATGATAATTGTTGTCGAAAGTGAAGATATTTGCCGAGATATTAGCGCCTGAATTTAGGTACATGTTGTACCTCATCCTCGTTTTCTTTTTCCAAATTTGAGGTTTTCACTCAATGGAAAATAATAAATAAAAAATATAATTGTATTGAAGAGTAACACAACTACAGAGAATCATGCAGAAAAAAATTTAATTAGGTTTTATTCCATCATGTGATCTAATTGGAATAGTATTGAAGAAATAATACTTATATATCCATGCTGAAGAGCTGGAGAGAAATCTTGCAAATTAAGCTCAACCAAAAACTAATAAGAGACGTAACAAGACATACCTCTTTCTAACTTTTCCTCCGGGACTCCATAATTATCGGTAATTTTCTCAACTCCAGTATTTTTATCTATTAATTTAAAAGTTTACCGACGGCGAAAAAATTAAGCTGGGTAAGGATGGGGTAAAAATAAAGACTAAATTATACCAAAAATTAAGCATGGATAAGCAATTCTAAAAATGACATACAATAATGATGAGATCACGCGCCACGCAACTGCATTGCGCTCATAACCACACTCTCTGGCTGAGAACATGCAGCGCATTTAGGAATTACTAATGCATGAGCAGTAATATTTTCGAGCGCAGTGGTTGGCGGCCCTGAATATCTCGCATGATGTATGGGAGGGAAGCGATCTCGCAGCTCGTACAATAAGCTCAACACGAAACAAATTTTGTAATCAAGGGGGAGGCCAGGGTATGTTGCGCTATTAGAGAATAAGCTGTGCGACGCGGCAGCTTGCACTCCTGGGATGCAGACGACAAATGCTGCAGATTTTAGAAATCCAACTTGAGAAAGGAGCCATACGTAGGTGTTGTTACATCATAACAACGGCCAAGGTCATTTTGGCCTGACTTTAGCGTGGGAGCGGACTTGGAACTTGAATGAAAACAAGTGGTATCTGTCTCGCTGTTTACTTTCCTGACCTCCAGTCATTCTACAAACTCGTTTGTCAGCTTTTTATACCCACTGTTCTTGAGTATTTTCTTTCCACGAGTTCTTACCTTAACACAACTGAAACAGGTTTGCAGTCACTAAAGTAGGGAATAAGTCTTTTTATGAACATCACATATCTTTACGTCTGGGGATCTACGTACGCCTAGACCTCCCCACGTCTGCCACGAAATACCTCGCAAAGTCATTTGTCTCAGTACGCTAGTAGCAAGGTTTATGATCCGTGATTGACCACGTGGTGTAACCATACGACGGGCTAGGGAACTCTGTATCCAGGCTACCATATCCTCTGACCACGTGCGATGATAAATGCTCCCCATAGCGGCTGTGTCCAAATATATTGCATTAATTGACAAATCCCAACTGAAACAGCAGAAAGTACGTACAAATTCCACTAATTTCTGAACTGCAGTCTTTCGGGAAGTTTCCCGGATTTACTGTAGAAATTACTCCTAAGAATTACGTTCTAATATCACAACTTAGTAAAAATTTTTTTCACTTCGTTTGTATGCCGCAGCAGCAATTTCGATTAAAAAACCTCACGTGAGCATCACTGCAAATGCCTTCACAGTCGTCAGAATGAGTACCGTTGCATGACGGTTATGCAAGATCCATCCCCACTGGCGATGCACCGTCGCTTGCCGTCTTGACCGCTAGTAAAACAGTTGGTTTCCCTGTATTTGCTACTGCAACATTCCGAGACACCTGAAATGGGCTGTAAATACTTAAGCTATGACAAAGCTAATATTTGCAAAAGTCCGAGTACTCATTTTTTTCCTTGATACGAATGCTGAAATGGAAGAAACATATATATTTGACAAATATTCTGTACATGCAACTCGAAATGTGATTCGCACACTAAAGCTAAGAAAAATTAGATGTAAATCCGCATGAAAATTGATGAAAAAATTGTTATTAGTATGTAATGCAAATGACTTCTCATCATGAACTGACGTACAAAAGAAATATCTCAATCAATTTAAGAAAAATGTAACTGAGCTGCGCTGTGAGGAGCCCAAGTGTGAGCATCAAATAGCATTGGAGGACCATTTGTTAACTTTCGCACTAAAACGAGTGAGTAAATTGTATACGCAATTGAACAGTATCAAATAAATTATATTATTCATGCGCATGTAATAACTGCTCTGAAATTGGTATAGTAAAGTGATATAATTTGTAAACTGTGTTACACGATTGTGTTAAAAACTGGCATCAAAATATTAGTCGAATGAACTAGAATTACGGCCTACAATAAAATGCATGTCCTACAAAGTTCGTATTCTCCACAGTGAGATGGTGTGGCATAATGTTTCCAGTTATTATTGAGAAGGATTCCTATTGTAAATCAGTAATAGATTTTCAAGTGACATTTTATTTTGCAATACGTTTCTATAAATATTCACATTTCCAACTAAAATGGTCGTTATAGCAGCGACATCGTTAGTCACGTACGGAACGTTTGCACAAACGCTGCCATTTGAGCGCTGGAATACCAAATTGGCGGGCATGAAAGTAAAGAATAAATCATTGTAGCACACGCAGAGTCAGTCGCGACGATATCTCGTGTATCTTTTGTTTAAAAGCAATAATAGATATGCAAATAAGCTGTCCGGAGACCAGCGGCGCAATATGTTAGAGGTGCGCGTTAAAGATCAGCGCAGTTAGCGCAGGCGCAGCTCGGGGTGAGTGTCTGGTGTAATAGAGTGTCATCACTCACGCGCACTGAGCAGGGGCGAGAGAACGGTCTTTTTGCGGTGAGAGCTGCGGTGCTGGGGCCTGGTTAGGGGCAGCTCAGCACCGAGTGACGGGGCATTGCTCAGCGCCGCGCTGGTCTCTCCCTCTCTCCCTCTCGGGTGACGGCAGGTAGGGTACTTGTGCACGTCAAGTTGTCTTAGCCATTTATAAAGACCGAATTATCTTGCAGCAAGGCTGCATTTGCTTTGGACGAAAAACTAGCTGCACCCTTGTCTATATATGCAATAAGATTGCATTTATCTTTTTCCGAAAACCTTATGAAATTAAACAGTTAGGTCCTTTTGGTCGATGAGAGGTTAACTCCTTCGCTGCGTGGAACTGATCTCGCCAGTCTTCAAAAATGTTCGCAAGAGACCTATGACTAAGGATAACAGCCATGAGGTTGGACTGATCTCATCAGTCCCGCGCAGTGAAAGGGATAAAGTCACAGTGAATGGCATGCTCAATTGAAGGGGTGATAGAGATTGCAAACGTTGTAGAAGTGTGGTGAAGGCTGCAGAAGTCAGTCCAGCTGCGCGGCTAGGTAGAAGGAAAAGAGCAGAATATCGTCAAGATGAAAATTTGGCGTCTGCAAAACCTATTTCGATTGTAAGGATGTAAGTTTAGTTACAATGGTAATTATGAGTTATCATAATTACCATAGTTTCAGACAACGAGAAAAATCGTTCTCCATTTCTAGCGATGTAGCTCACTGCACTAAGTCATAGTAAACAATTTGAACTCAAACTTTTTGAATGAAAGTAGACAAAATCATTCATCTTCTTCAGTAAGAATTTTATAATGATATCGCACTTATAATTCTTTAAAATATATATAGTATCTGAACATTTCAAAATTTCTCGCTTATTTGCTATTGAAATACTCATTCAATTTTATTGAAATCCAACCAAAGGCTAAAAATTTCCTGAAGATTTCCGTTCCATTCATCTTATTGCTCGTAACGCAGCGGCCGCCGTACATGAGCGCGAAGCAGTATTGAAATAAGGTACAATAAGGTTAAAAGAATTCTGAAACAAATAATGAAATTACGGATTGCATTAGCCATAACGCAGTGGCCGTCTATCGGGAACACTAAGAAATATTGGAATAACTTGCTCGTATAACCAGATAAGAAGCATTTCAATAAGAAGCATTGAAATAACTTACTCGTATAACCAGATAAGAAGCACTTCAATAAGAAGCATTGAAATAACTTACTCGCATAACCAGATAAGATGCATTTCAATAAGAAGCATTGAAATAACTTACTCGTATAACCAGACAAGATGCATTTCAATAAGAAGCATTGGAATAACGTTCGCATTGACCGGGATGCAGTGACCGCTCAAAGGGAGCGCGCAGTCGCCTTGAGCGTGGTGCGTGTCTGAGCCAGCAGATTCACCGCGGTCCGGCCCTGCCTGGAGGCGGTGCGACCATGCATCACTTGTCCGAAATGTTAAACCGGCCATTTAGCCCCAATTGCACCCAATATTGATCCAATCAAAGAAATAATCCCCCTGCGGTCCCCGGCATATGGGGTCGCTCAAATCAACTGAAGAAAAGAGACTATACAATATTAGCTTCCATAGCGCCAAAACCATTTTAGAGCACCCCAAAAATCCGATATATTAAGTTTCATAGAGACATCATAATTCTTAAATGCGTCTTCGAATTTTTGATAATAGAATGGCATCAAATTGCTTTGGAAAACCGTCGTTCTAAAGAGTTAGAGATAGAGGCAATTTCTTCGGAGCATTTTAAAATTAAAGGGTTAGATTGAACCAGCTACTAAAGTATTTCCTCTATGCAATACGTGAAACAAATGCAGCGTTAGCTAAAGTAGTAACTAGCAACGATGTCCGGTCCAACATTTTCTGCGTGAAATCACCTACGGGGCAATCTGGCCTAATCTTAAGCAGGCAATCTTAATGAACGCAAATGATTGATTTGAAGTCTTTTTCTCCTTAAAATACCATCTATAAAGGGTGGCATAAAAAAGGAAACCCATTTTCAAATTTGTTTATTTTACAAACGAAGTATAATTTTTTCGATTTCTTTGAAGTACCGAACTTATCGAAACAGATTAAATACGCTGTGGTGGATTGAGCATGGCACTTCAGCACAAAGAAGTCGCGCAGAGCGAGAGTTACCTCAGAATATTTCCACAGATCGTATTATTTCACTGAACCATCCAATTGAATGGTCATCTATGTAGATCACCCGACTTAACAACACCTTACGATTTCTTACTGTGGGCACATCTCAGGAGCTAAGTGTAGGTTTCTCCGCCCGAAATTGCTGACAATTAAAAAGAGAGGATTGAAAATTAAAAATAATGTCTGAAAAGATATAAGGACTTGGCTAAAAAATTCATTGCAAGACTGCGAAGACGACTGCGAGTATGTGTGGAAAGAAATAGAGGACAAGTCCAGAGAAATTAGCTTCTCACATTTAAAAAAAAAATTGCATTTCCAAAAAAATTACAAGTTTAAAACTGTTTTTTCCAAAAATTATGTATTGCTTTAATAGTTTTTAAAATATACTGCTGTCAAAATGGGTTTCATTTTTTGCACCATCTTAGTACAAACACTGGTGTAAAAAAATTCAATTCCTCGAGCAAAGAAGTTTTTCGTTTTGATCAATTCGGTATAGTATTTACAATTTCAGTTGCTACCTTTCTAATTCCAACATAAATGCAGAAAAAGTAAACGTATGAACATTGTTTTTAGAAGACGCTTAGTCACAATAGTTTATAAAATGAAACAATTTTGATATGAACTTCCACTTTTTGGGGACACTGTAGAGTAGTATTGCAGTTTCGCTAAATCCTTCATTTAGTCCTACATTTATTCCTCATTTCTCTTTTCGTAAGAAGTACGAAAACTCGTGGCTTCTGCACTTCTCCTCGCAGTAAACAGCGTGGACACTTCAGCTCCAGTCTTGGCAAAAGAATGCCATCGGTTGGCAGGTTCAGCAGGTAAGTGCTTTGCAAGCCCGCTCACTTCAAATTTTGTTTCGAATGAACGACTCTTTTGATCACAAATTGAAAAGGTATCCTAATTTTTCTCCTTCCACGCACAGTAACCACTTGGGTCTGGTTGCGACACTAGCCACTAGGCTGTGTGTAAGCCTGATGCTTCCTCCACTCACAGTAACCACTTGGGTCTGGTTGCGACACTAGCCACCAGGCTGTGTGTAAGCCTGATACAGAAGTAGCGAGAATATAGCACTCCCTTAGGGCGAACTTTTTCGTATCGATTAAAGTTGAGCGTTCACAGTTCAATGGGCGCGGATTGAACGCCGCGCGTACTCGCAGATTTTAATGAGCGTCGCCTTCAACCCTTGGTGCCGAGGATCCCACTAAAGCCTTCCATATTCCAAGTCGGCGCTTTCCTATTGACAAACTTTAGGAAACAATTGCAATACAATCAGCCATGAGCCGTAATCCGGCTCGTGTTCTGGATTGCCACCACTCCCCATTTAAATTGAGTCGAGATTGAGGGAAGTAAGGAAGGGGGAGGGGGGAAATTGGCAAGTGCAGGTGGTCTGGGAGAGCACGACCAGGGACCGCTTTGCGACAGAATAAGCATTACGTCTTCTTCATTTCAGCTTAGTCTTAGAGCGAGGCATAACAGCAGAGAGGAGATGTGCAGAGAGAAGTTCAAAATAAGCCGTTTGACTTGGAAGCAAAAAAACACTTATTTTTAGAATTAGCTAATAAAAATCTATGAATCATAGTACACAGATTTCATTCCACTATTCATAATTAATAGATAAATGCTAAAAAAAAATCGTATAGAAGTCTTCTTCAATGATATTCCTTGACACTTCACCCAAGTGATAAACATACTTAATAGTGCCCAAAAAATCCATAACTTTCAATTGTATTTTCACGGGATAGATCAATTTGTACCTTTCATATTTTAAATCTTCCACTAAGCAGCGACAACGACAATTGTATTTACAACAGCAATGGATTTCAAACTCACTACATGACAAACAGATAAATTTGAAACAGCATTGATCATAAAAAAGAAAAAAATAAAGTGCGAGTTTTCCTTTAACCGAATGCGGAAAAATAGACAGCCATTGAAGCGTCTGACAATATGTTGTAAAAACTACGTTCAGTCAGGGCTTTAGCACCCTGCTGAGCACATAAATTTACAGGGTACGAGGCTATTTGAGAAGATCTTGTTTTGATTGCGTTTCACACTCGAATCATTCATAATTTTTTTCAGATAATCCATTGAAATTAAAATGTTAACTCCAAAAATGAACCCATGGTGATCCACACCAAATTTCCGGCTACTGTAATGGTTTTAGGAGTTGCGAGTAGTGGTCACGTCATGCCATTTTACTGGGGTTAACATTGCGGGATACATTCATATCTAAAAACTGCTGTTCAGCCCTGGATTGATGAAGTATCCAAGGGAAGGTCATGCGTCGCTCAGCAAGACTTAGCACCTGCTCACAAAACCATAATAACCTCTAATTGGTTACCAGAAAATTTTCGCCGTCATGTGACCTCCAATCTGTAGCCCCCAAGCTCGCTAGATTTTAAATCCTACGGATTTATTACGGGGGCAGCGTTGCTGAAAGGCAGACTAATCGATATCTTCATAGCGCCATAGCTTCACTGAAGGCCGCCATTGTCCAGGTAATATCCTGAATGAATAAGGATCACTTTATTTCAGCTTGTCAACGGTTTCGGACCGGCCGTAGAAGCAATCATTGAAGCCGTAGGTGGCTTCATAGAATAATTTGATAAAGAAGTATTATGAAGGATGTCTGTACAAATTTGATTTAAATACATGTATTCTTTGCTAAAATATAATTGTTCATATAACAATAAAAATATCATCAAATAGCCCTTGCACCCAGTATATTGTATACACTTTGGAAACACTGGAGGGGCGAAGGCAAAACCTTAAGCTCCAGATACCCATTTAGCCTTGCAGTGCGGCATTTGACACAACACTGCTGACCCACTTGGAATATAGGCCCGAAAAGGAAGGCGCTCTGAAGCAGGTGCATGCGGCCATTTGTAGTGGTAATACAGCAAGTGGCAGCTGGAGGAGGAGATCGTCTCTGTGACTCAGCGAGGGCCCCATGAGCCTATTCGTCGCGGTTGTTAACTTTAGGACTCTTCCTAAACTGAACTTTGCCCCTCGAAGCAAGTTTTATGCCGCGCAGTTTCGGAGCTTCCAACTCGCCGACACAAATGACATTTTTTGTCCTTTTTTATTTCTTTCGATATCGAAAAGTTGTCTAATAAAGGCCATTGAAGTTTATGAGCTCCGCTTGCTGGGCTACCTTATTAGAATACTCTATTTGAGTTAGGTGGCCGAACGCCCTTTTTTCCAAAATTTAGTAGAGGCTCAATTTATTTATTCAAATTTCACATGTTAAAGGTGGGAGTAATGACAAGGCAAGACTAGGACCGATCTTATCAGAATCCTTTGTTCGCTTGAGTGTTAAAACATGCTCCTACAATCATGTTAAATTTCATAAGTATCACACACAAAAGCTCATTCTTTCAATTCTGAATCTATATTATCGTATGCTTACTCTCATGAATATTTCTCAAGAATATATTACTACAATAAAAAATGAGTTGGTGCACTAGAGGCTCCTGAGGCAAGCTCGTTATGCATGAGCCCTGTTATCGCATTATGAAACATTAGAAGCCCTGCTACGGTACACGTTCCAAAAAGATTTTGGGTCGAGCTTTTGAATGATAGAGAAACCATTTTCTTAATATACAAGTAAGCATCCGACAAAGATCCGCATAGGCCTTCCTGAGATCTACGTGTGAAGGCAGATGGTCCTCACTAAAAATCGTTACGAAAAGGAAATTTTCTTTGCACCATCGGGTATCTAACTTCTAAGTTGATAGAAAAAAGCCCGTCTCCCCCCCACATTAATCTTGTCTGAATTGACAAGTGGCAGCCATAATCGATGAGTTGTGTTAATTACTTTACAGAAAATATTGGGTGAATTATTTCAGTAACAAAACATGCCACTATTCGAAAGAAAATATTTGTTTTACGGAAATGATGCAACAAGCTTTCTATAGAACCATAATTACAGGGAAATAGAATAGCAATAAATAGATAAACAAAATCCAGATATTTTATGGGGAGTGTCATTTATTATTTGCATATGCTTCACATACATGAATAAACTTTTCTGTCACAAAGCTATGTGACTCGAGTAAAGTACACTGTCAGAGAATGGTTTGCTATTTGAAGTGCTTGATCATTGAAAAACAAATCATACTTTTAATTTTGTTTTCATGCTTTGATTTCAGTTTAAGATCCATCAACGATCTTCGACAAATTCAGATTTACCAACACATAAACGTCTCGAGCTTAGTTAAAATTTTGTCTTAATTTATTCCATTTACTAAACCATAAATAAAAACAGGAATAAAAACTTTGTGGGGCGTACTCAATGCACGCTAGATGAAGCCGCTGATGAATAAAGTCATTAGGAATTGCAAGGTGCCATTAGATGAGGCTGGACGCAGGATGGTTCTCAACGCTCCATTCCCTCATCAAGCTCATGGTTAGCCCAGGCCCGCGTACATAACCCAAGCATTCGCTGTCCAATGCGAAGTATAAGTCACCGAGAAATCGATGGCCAAAATAGACACTCCAGCATAAACGTGAATGTTTGAGAGCTGTTTATAAATCACGGCCATGATCGCACTGAAGGGATTCCTTAACTCCATTCGCTGCCAGTGACGAATGCCGCAATGACCGTCGAGCGACAACAAAAGGCGTCCCTTCAATACTTCTCCAAATGACTCCTTTTCAATGGATCCCAAATGACGACGGTATTTGGAGCTCCGTATACAGAGAGAAAAGCTCAAAGATCTCCAGCCAGAAAAACTGAGTTGATTAAAACTGCAGGTTTTAGCGAGAGGATATGCGAGTCCGGGGCTGCAGGGGTGGCGAGGTTAAGCATGTTTGAGTGGCAGGTGAAACTTGAGCTTGCAGAAATCCCGTCCCAGTCAGGAGCCGTAATTTACGTTAGAATTTCCTTTACCGAAATAAATGGTTCTCATGAATAATTTTCTTTTTAGGATCTTCAGAATTTAGACATAAAGCTAAATGGATCTTGAAAAATCGTCTTTTTTCGACTAGATGCTCTCTGCTAATTTTGGTCCTAAAAAAATATTATTTATTAACGGTTGAGAGGATCTTCGACGATTATTTATCTATATTCTAAAAGGCGATGTAAACAAGGTTTTTCGTTTACCCATTTATTTTCTATCGTTCTTACTACAACATCGCATGAATGAATGTAACCAATCAAAATAAATTTGGCTTGGTCAAAGTACACGATAACCAAATCGAGGTGTTTGCAATAGTAAACTTAGAGTAATAATAAGGCTTATTTGCTCCCACTGTCCGTACCCACCCATGTTCAACAAGGATATTTTGAGACCAAAATCGCTATGTTTCATCCGGAAGATGATCCTTGCAACAGAAATTTATGTATAGTACAGCGATCTGAAGCAACAGGAGAAAAATAATCAAAAACATCTGTGGAGCAGGCCAACGTCTCCGTGTCATATCCTATGCACGATTCGATAGCAGCTATTTCGCTACGAGTTTAAGTCTTCCATCCGGAAGTAAACATGTGGCTTCAAGTTAATTTCAAAGGAATACATAAGCACGAGAAAGATATTGTCTTAAACACACTGACGAGTAAATATGTTTTTTGAAATCGTATTCGTTGCTTGAAGAAACTATTTAATCTCGCATTGATCTTCGCACTGGAAGTTCTTGACAAAACCATGGCAACCGTCAAATTCCCCCGTGTTTCTTAGTATTAGACGAGCTAAAACTCCAATAATGACGGATGCAAGCTCGTTCCCGATAATGATGCATTCGTTTGGAAGGCGAGGTCAAGTCGTCGCAATTCCAGACCCAGTCTACCAGTGTTTCCGGAGCATTCATAATTTTCTATAATTACAGAATCAATATGCTTGGGCGCCCAAGCACATATATTGTTGCCATAGAGCTCATTATTACGGAGCGGCGAAAAGGTAAGACTGGGAAGCGTGTTGATTTGACGATACGAAAATGCGGGAAGCCCTTGAGCGAGGGCGAGGGCAGCCCATTTGCAGCGGCACGCAATGGCGCAGTTTGTATGCGCTGCCAGCACTGAGGGAAGCGCCGCTTCGTCGCCCGGCCTAGGCAAGTCTAATTTAAGTTTGGCGATTATAAGTAATTGATCCATTGGTCCATTATGAACAGCTGCAGCGCAGAGTGTCGGAGGTGGTGGTGCTAGGCACATACTCTTACTCTACTACACATGGCTTATTCAAATATTCTACAAGTTGCTATATATAAGTACTTCACGATAATTGAGAACAAATTATTTAAAGAGTATGTTGTGAAAATTCACATGTTAGTTTGATGATGTTAAAAATATAGCAATTATTAACTAAATACAGCGTGAATTCGTTTCAAGAGCGTAATTCATGCCCGAATCGAGCTCGCTATCCAAAACCCTCATTATACGACCTCCGACCAAATTATTTTTCCGATAAGGCTGCATTTCGCTTCTACGGAAAACTGGCGACGGCCTTATGGATAAATGTAATAAGATTGCATTTATGTTTTAAGCAAAACTAGTAACATCTTTACGAAATGGAACTGTACGGCTCTTTGTGTTGAATAGAGTAAAGAGAAACAATTTTTCCATCGGATCAATGTAAAATACCATGAGGCGTCCCCAGCTTAGAAAATATGCAAAAAATGATACTTAAAATTATAAGTCTATTTTTAAAGTACGAATATATAGAGCAAATAAATGATTAATATAAATGAACCTGGGAAGAATAAATAATTGGGAGAATGAAGGGAAAATAAATGTAACATCAGTTGCAATACCCTCAAATAGAAAGTAGCTCTTACCAAGAAAGAGACTAGTGGTGTCATCTTGGAGAATTTTCGCCGTAAAAACGCGTCTGTGAATCTCAACTTGACTTAACGTACTGAACGACACTCGTTAGACGAGTCAAAAATTTTATATAGATTTGCTCGGGTGCAATTCCCTCGCTATGCCAGGGGCTCGTTAGGCGAGGTGCGTCAGTAATGATAGCAAACACGCTGCAGTTCCTGGGCGAGGTGCGTCAGTAATGATAGCAAACACGCTGCAGTTCTTGGGCGAGGTGCGTCAGTAATGATAGCAAACACGCTGCAGTTCCTGGGCGAGGTGTGTCGGTAATGATAGCAAACACGCTGCAGTTCATGCGCGAGGTGTGTTAGTAATGATTGCAAACACGCTTCAGTTCATAGCTTGTTGAATCTCTCAAAAAGTGTGTAACCATTTAAATATAAAAACTGCACCGAAGTACGCAAAAATGAGGGTAATTTTTTGTACGAATGAGAAGGGTAGCCATTAAAGGAGAATATGCGTAACAGAAGAAGAGTTTCCTTGATTCCCTTCTTGCCAATGTTTTGCTGCGAGCCCCAAGCAACCTTCAGCCGGCTCGAGAAATCCCTCACGCGAGTCGGTTGTGGCATGAGCACGCTTAGGTCGCCCTCTGTATCCTCTCCAGAAACAAAACCTTTTTTTTCAATTCTCACTGGAAATGTTTCCGTATTCGTTTGTTATATTTTTTTGGCTGAATGTGCTGTACGTCAGTGTAAAATGTACTTTGGAGGTCTCTGACTCGTTCTGTGGATTTCTTATTTTTAGGTAGATTTCTTATGAAATAAGAATGAAAACGAATTCTTATTTTAACGGGAATACAGATTAGGTATAATTTCTGTCCTACAGATATCGTTTAGAATAAACCCGAAACGTTCGAACTTGATGTTTTTAACATTTTTCTTTGCCATTTCTCTCCTTGTCAGTACGCTGAGCAGACGAGGTTCTCTCTCTACTTCGATCATCCGTTGAGGTTCTCTCCTCACTAGAGTCAATTTTTTATAGTTCCCACATATCAGCAGGCTATGAAGCCTTTGCTGTTCCTGCACCACAGGGCAGGTGGTGCCTACTTTGAATGAAATACACTGTAATTATATTTTTCTCCTTTGACAAATTATGAAAATAATTAATATTTATGATGGTTATTATGACTGTAAAGCTACAGAAAGGAGCAGTTTTTTATACACTGGCAAATATTTTCATGTCGCCTTACCTGAGGGGTCTAGGCACGGCCCATGACTGAGCTCCTTTATCATAGTCCTCCTTAAAGTTTAATTTATGTGTTATGGCTCACGCTATACTACATGTGATCAGTTGTGGTTCTTGCTGTGCAACTGCTATCAAACTTCTGAAATCTGTGTAAGTTCACGGTCATAATTTTACAATAATAAATTACTTTTAGTGAAAATTTCTTAATTGTGCACTACCGTTAATTAAGCTACGAGCCTCAAAGACTGAAATAATTGTTAGCCCGATTAGTTTTACTCTCCCTGTAAGGTCACAAAATACAAATGAGCTGTTATTCCAAGTCAACTGAACTTAACGCCCTTCAAGTCCAAAAATATGAACTGAATATAAATGATATAAACTGAGCTTCATAACCTTCGTATTATTGAATGAAAAATTCCAGGGAACGTAGAAAATCCATTAAATTTTAGAATTGCCTTAAATTGCAAAATTGCATAGCATGGTTGTGCAGAGAATGCATGAAAGTATTCGAAAGTGCGAAGCAAGAAATTAACTTTCAGGCTGCGACACTTTTATAACAAGAGCTCAAAACTGAACCAGTGTTGGGAAGTTATTCAATCCCGAGAGCGTGGAATAGTTTGGGTGCAAACTATTAATGGAGAGCCAGAATTTAAAACTTTATCAGCGAAGTGAGTGGAGATGAGCACACAGTCTCTGAGCAACAGGTCACGCTGTCGGACGAATATTTTCAAGCGGATAAAAAGCACCATTTCCGACGTCACAATGCTAGTGTGTCACGGCGAAGAAAGGAGGGTTGAGGGTACCAAAATGAGCTAAAGTATACTGCACGTACGATGGAAAGATTCGAGTATTCTTTAGGCAGATTACGATCCAGGTTGGACAAGTCAGAAGAGTCCAATTAGGCAGCCTGTTTCAATTAGAAGCAAACGCGTCGTTCACCGATCGGTCCCATGGATTTTCTTTAATAGCGTGTAGAATTTTTTCGAACTTGAAGTTCCTTCAACAGATCTCCCCATTAAGAATCTGTTGTATCTAAATCAGTTCCAATTAGAAGTCGTTCCAAGTAAAGCTACCTCGTTTAACAGATTGACCAGTACTAGTGAAAAAAATGTAGGTATTCGCATTGTTTCATGTCCTTTATTGTCATCAATAATTTCTTACCAACTCCCAGAAAAATTTTCCGATGTGTCTGGAAAAATTGATTTTTTCCTTTATAGCTCAAATGGTTTAGAAAAGGCTATCAAATTGCGTAAGGAATCCATATCACACTGTTTATTTCAACTTTCATTCTTCATTACGTGAATATTCACAATGGTCTTACATCTAACATACATTATTTTATTGTTTAACCTTCATTGAATGAATACTTCTAATTCGAGCAAATACGTAACTTATGATGAACCACTGAAATTATTTGATTCAAACAATTTCTACCATAAACTTATCTCGAATAAGTCAAATACTGGCATGCTCCTAACAATAACGAATTTGTTAATTCCCAGCTTACTTCAAATAACATTGAACTGCATAAATACCAGATTGCTCCAAATAGCATCAAACCAGTCAAAGACCAACATGCTTCAACTAAGGTCGAACTAATCAAATACCAGCCTCCTCCAAATATCATATTATCGTACTGGCCAATAACCAACTCTCTCGGAAACGGCACAGAATAAGCCGAAGAACAACATGTTTCATATGGCCCCAATTTTGATCAACCGCTGACGTGTACAGCTCGGATCAAGCATTCTAAAAGGGAACATGAATTGATGATGACGATGATGACGTTCCTATTCCTTATAGAGAAATGGCAGCAGATCACAGCGCCCTAAAATGATGAAGTTTCGTTGATTAACAGCTTTTAACTGCAACGAATGTTGCTTCGGTAATTTGTAAGAGGCTTTGGTTGCAGTTTAGGCTCCGGAGCGTGGCACTCACATGACGAACAGCCACCGTTTACGTGAGGCAAGAATTGTTACAAATGGCCCCCGAATGCCTGCTATTACTGAGTTGGACTTCGTCCGGCCTGCAGGTCACGAACAAGCTACACCAAAATCAATTATACATTCATCATCATTTCTTCATGAATATTTTATTCAATGGAGCTGACAGAAATGCTTTTTCCGACCTCAATTGCGATAATCTGAAAATTTGAACTCTTAATTATAATTTAGCTTAACCCCCAAAATTAGAACAAATTCCTTGAATTTTGTGGCGAAGCTATCTTATAATAACCGTCATCATGAAAGGTCGTTTAGTTATTTAATATATTGCGTGATAGCTCTCTCGGGTGGAGTAGTGATGTAAGAGATATTATTTGTCAGAGTAAACTAATTACTCTTCTAACCTTTGCAGCGTTGCAAAAATACTTTCACCGGTGTGTGAACAGATAAATACTCTTTCACTTATAACAGTCGTTGCACTCCGTAGATTAAAAAACTGCCAAGCGAAAGCCTCGAAGCAATCTGAATAAAGTTCGTATTCTACACATGAAAAGTCGTGTAGTCCGCACTGAATTCTAAGTTCCCACACGCTTGTGACCGTAGGAGCTCAGTTTCTGGCGGTGATTAGCACCGCAGTTTTGTTAGCAACCACGTATTTGCGTGGGGTTTCCGTCAGTCTCCACGCCATCTACTGTCAGCTTCGAGTTGATGTTATTTTATTACTCGTGAAAGTCAAAGCTAAAAGGGAGATTCGCCCTTCAAGAAAAAAATTCACAATTGAAATAGCGAGTTTTGGATGAGATAAAGATTCTCCTCCTGTAATCACTCGCCCGAAAAGACGATGAAACTGTTCACTTAGGTTTCACTGATATCGCATTGCAGGAGAAAGCCCAGCTGATGTTCATTTTCAATATTTTCCGCTTAAGATAATGATCTTACCCGAACCAAGCTTAGTCGATTTAGTAGGTAAAATAGCTCGACTTAATTATGCCGCTTTGACAGCAATAAAGTGTCATGCGTTGTTAGTGCGTTATTTTTTGCTGAATGAGATGATAAAAGTCAGCTTCATTTTTGCAAAGCTCATGCATCTGGACGAAACTGAACTTTTTTACCCCTTAATTTTTTAAGTTACGACCTGGTGCATTACATTCATTGAACGTTGTTATTAGTATGACTCAAAAGCTGAAGAACATTTTTTACATCCGGAAAAATGTTTTGATGGCGTTTACTCTGAGAGGTGGGCACGGCCCGTGTCTGAATTACTCCAAATAGTGTTGGACTGGTCAAATACCAGGTTGCCCCAAATGAAATCAAACTAGTCGAATATAAAATATTTCAAACAATACCAAACCAGTAAAATGCCAGCATCCTTCGAACAATAGCCAACACCTCGCCTATTTTATACGTGCATTGTATTCAATATGAGTACAGCGATCTAATTTTCTTGAATTTCATGCTGTGACGCTTCGCATACGACCAACAGCTCTTCTGACGTATGCACAATTTACACAATTCGAAATAGCTATTTTTATCGTCTACAGTATTGAGCTTTAATTCAAGAGCTCACTATAATTCATGAAAGTACTAATTCACTGAAAAATAAATTGAAGTCATAACTACCAATTCGTGAATTCATCTCAAGCATCGCAAAGGTCGTACCAGACTTGTGATTTACATTCACTCTTCGTAAATTACGACGCTCGATCTACGGCCTTCCTGCAGAAAGTCTCCCAGGACAGTCTCGTTCGAATGAGGCTGTGGAGCTATCGCTTATTAGTGATAATTTCGGAAGCAGATTAATATTACAAAATTCTGATTCAACACGGAGAACTCCTTTATTTGGGGGCCCGTTGAAACTCTGTTACAGCGGAGAAATATATTTACGGACAGCGCAGCTGATCTACAAGATTAGCTGATGTCGCTTGATGTTTCATCATACTCACGTCGGAACTTGGCGCCTCTGAGTCTTGTTAGTTTGCAATCTCAAAGCTAATGCTTTTCTTGTGACAAGTGCCACGCAAAAAGCGCCGGGAGATGGCGCAGTTTATTGGTTCAATGAAGCTTGACGCAGGCGCCGCCTCGCAACAAAGAGTAGCGAGATGCTCCGAGGGTTGATTTTGGCTGAGCCGAAGTGCGGCGTCAGGCGTCATTAGCTTAAATTAAAAGCAAACAAGCCCTCCTCACGTGGCCTGCTTTGTCTTGAGCGTTAAATGGCCGTCTAACGAAACAAAAGAACAGTGAAGCAGCCTTGAAAAGACATTCAAAAACTGAACCCTTTGTGTTCCGGGGAGAAAATATGTTCGGCGCGCCTGATGAGCGTAAATATTACTCCAGTCTTTACCTCCCTCTAGAGCAGACAGCGTGAATGAGTTCTTACACAGCAAATGAACGAATTCTACACGAAAACTCTCGGTGTGAACGGTATAAAAGGTGTAAACATTAATGCTGTCTAATATTATTTTATACAGAACTTATTTCTTCGATTGTGCGTTTGTGCTCTTTCCGAAAGTAATTCATAATTTTAGAAATAGGGAAAGGCAAATATTCCTGAACTCAAAGTGAGAAGTAATTTAAGCCCTTTACAAATACTGTTCCATGTTGCATAATTTATAACTCATATGTATTTTGCAGGAAAAATTGCATTTTTCAGGAAAAATTGTATTTTCAGGAAAAAATAATGCTGTGGCTTATGCTATTCTTTATTCCTTCTTACACTTTAAAAATTATGTACCATTTATTAACCCATTCAAAAAGCTGCAGCGAGGTAGAAAATTTCTTAAAAGTCATGGAGATGATAATATTTTATTGTCATAACCTTTATTAGTTTTGTTGAACATAGGCCTAAAGAGAATTACTTGTAACTAACTGATGGTACTCACACTTTGACCACTCGTAAGCTTAGCTACGCAAGAGCTAATGTGAGCTCCACAATTGTGCGCGCCTTCTTCTTCATATTCAATCTTCGAATTGTATTCTTCAATTTAACTTTTCCTCTCCTCCACATAGATAAGTTCGTAAAATGTTAGATAAAATGGAATAGCAAAAATGTTACACTATTATAGATGTTCCGAGGCCATAGTTAGACTGGGTAGGTTTGCTGACAGTTTTACCCAGAGCTTTGTTGTGAAGCTCTTGAACTTCTGAGAGGGACAGCCCCTCATGAGGCAATGTTACAATACAGGTAACTCTTTGCAACGAGTAGTACGTCAGTGGCCCGAGCTTGTGAAGATCAATGCTATTCAATACGAATATCTGTTCATAACAAGTCTTTCATCTCGACATTTCGGAGCTCTCGACGCTAAATGTCATCGAAGCCATGTTATGAAAACGTTATTGTCCATGTATATGCAGTCTCTTGAAGAGCACCGCACTCTCTTTATCATTCTAAATATGACCTTCTCTGTCATGGTCTCTGCTTCTTCGGTATTTCTTCACTCAAGTCCACCACCAATAATTACGAGTGTACATATTTAGTACACTAAAAATATCAGCTTTCTCTATAAATTAGCAACATTACTTAGTTTCCGATCTTTTATATTTTCTGGGTCATACATCGAAAAGCGATATACAACCTCTCATTGGTTTCTGGGTTTCTATGCTAGGCAATCACTACTGTTGAAAAATCCTATTTTTCCGTTTAACTAATAAATATTATGTAACCAATTAAATGTATATACAGACAATTTAGAGTTAATTTAAGAAAGGGCTAAGTCTTCATTTGGATTAACCAGTTCAGGAGTTGTCAGCTTGGGATTTTT